>CAUYQU010058862.1:0-101084 GCA_963574635.1 Cheracebus regulus | reverse complement strand
GGTGTTAGGTCTTATGTTTAAGTCTTTAATCCATCTGGAGTTAATTTTAGTGTAAGGTGTCAGGAAGGGGTCCAGTTTCTGCTTTCTGCACATGGCTAGCTAGTTTTCCCAACACCATTTATTAAACAGGGAATCCTTTCCCCATTGCTTATTTTTGTCAGGTTTGTCAAAGATCAGATGGTCGTAGATGTGTGGTGTTGCCTCCAAGGCTTCTGTTCTGTTCCATTGGTCCACATCTCTGTTTTGGTACCAGTACCATGCTGCTTTTATTACTGTAGCCTTATAGTATAGTTTGAAGTGAAGTAGTGTGATGCCTCCAGCTTTGTACTTCTTGCTTAGGATTGTCTTGCTATGCCGGCTCTCTTTTGGTTCCATATGAACTTTAAGGTCTTTTATTTTTTCCATTCCGTGAAGAGGGTCATAGGTAGCTTGATGAGTATAGCATTGAATCTATAAATAACTTTGGGCAGTATGGCCATTTTCACAATATTATTTCTTCCTAATCATGAGCATGGAATATTTTTCCAGCTGTTTGTGTCCTCTCTTATTTTGTGCAGTGGTTTGTAGTTCTCCTTGAAGATGTCCTTTACATCCTTTTCTAGTTGTATTCCTAGGTATTTTACTACTTTGTAGCAATTGTGAATGGGAGTTTGCTCATGATTTGGCTCTTGGTTAGTCTGTTTTTGGTGTATAGGAATGCTTGTGATTTCTGCACATTGATTTTGTATCTGGAGCTTTGCTGAAGTTGCTTATCAGTTTCAGGAGATTGTGGGCTGAGACGACGGGGTCTTCTAAATATACAATCATGTCATCTGCACATAGAGACAATTTGACTTCCTCCTTTCCTAGTTGAACAACCTTTATTTCTTTTTCTTGCCTGATTGCTCTGGCTAGAACTTCCAATACTATATTGAATAGGAGTGGTGAGAGAGGGCATCCTTGTCTAGTGCCAGATTTCAAAGGAAATGCTTCCAGTTTTTGCCCATTCAATATGATATTAGCTGTGAGTTTGTCATAAATAGCTTTTATTGTTTTGAGATATGTTCCACCGATACCTAGTTTATTGAGAGTTTTTAGCATAAAAGCCTGTTGAATTTTGTTGAAGGCCTTCTCTACATCTATTCAGATAATCATATGGTTTTTGTCTTTGGTTCTGTTTACATAATGGATTATGTTTATAGACTTGCATATGTTGAACCATCCTTGCATCCCCAGGATGAAGCCTACTTGATTGTGATGGATAAGCTTTTTAGTGTGCTATTGCAGTCGGTTTACCAGTATTGTATTGAAGATTTTTGCATCTATGTTCATCATGGATATTGTCCTGAAGTTTTCCTTTTTTGTTGAGTCTCTGCTGGGTTTTGGTGTCAGGATGATGTTGATCTCATAAAATGAATTAGGGAGGATTCCTTCTTTTGTATTGTTTGGAATAGTTTCAGAAGAAGTGGTACCAGCTCCTCTTTGTACATCTGGTAGAATTCAGATGTGAATCCATCTGGACCTGGGCTTTTTTTGATTGGTAGGCTATTAATTGTTGCCTCTACTTTGGACCTTGTTATTGGTCTATTCAGGGATTCAACTTCTTTCTGATTTAGGCTTGGGAGGGTGCATGTGTCCAGGAATTTATCCATTTCTTCAAGATTTACTGGTTTATGTGTATATACTTGTTTGTAGTAATCTCTGATGGTAGTTTGTATTTCTGTGGGATCGGTGGTGATATCCCCTTTATCATTTTTTATTGCATCTATTTGATTCTTCTCTTTCTTTTTTATTAATCTGGCTAGTGGTCTGTCTATTTTGTTGATCTCTTCAAAAAACCAGCTCCTGGATTTATTGATTTTTTGAGTCTCTATTTCCTTAGTTCTTCTCTGATCTTAGTTATTTCTTGTCTTCTGCTAGCTTTTGATTTTTTTTTATCTTGCTTCTCCATCTCTTTCAATTTTGATGATAGGTTGTTCATTTTAGATCTTTTTTTTTGCTTCTCGTGAGAATTTATTACTATAATTTTTCCTCTAGATACCATTTAAATGTGTCACAGAGATTCTGGTACTTTGTGTCTTCATTCTCTTGTTTCAAAGAACATCTTTATTTCTGCCTTATTTTCATTGTTTATGCAGTCAACATTGAAGAATGAGTTGTTCAGTTTCCATGAAGTTGTGCGGTTCTGAGTTAGTTTTTAATCCTGAGTTCTAATTTGATTGCACTGTGGTCTGAGAGACTGATTGTTATGATTTCTGTTCTTTAGCATTTGCTGAGGAGGGATTTACTTCCAATTATGTGTTTCATTTTAGAGTAGGTGTGATGTTCTGCTGAGTAGAATGTACAGTCTATGATTTGGGGTAGAGAGTTCTGTAGATGTCTATTAGGTTGGCTTGGTCCAGATCTGAGTTCAAGTCCTGCATATCCTTGTTGATTTTCTGTCTTTTTGATCTGCCTAATATTGACAGTGGGGTGTTAAAGTTTCCCACTATTATTGTGTGGGAGTCTAAGTCTCTTTGTAGGTCATTAAGAACTTGCTTTATGTATCTGAGTGCTGTATTGGGTGCATATATATTTAGGATAATTAGCTCTTCTTGTGTTGATTCCTTTACCATTATGTAATGCCCTTCTTTGTCTCTTTTGACTTTAGTTGGTTTAAAGTCTGTTTTATCAGAGACTAGGATTGCAACCTCTGCTTCTTTTTGCCCTCAATTTACTTGGTAAATCTTCCTCCATCTCTTTATTTTGAGTCTATGTGTGTCTTTGCATGTGAGATGGGTCTCCTGAATACAGCACACAGATGGGTCTTGACTTTTTATCCAATTTGCCATTCTGTGTCTTTTGGGGCACTTAGCCCATTTACATTTAAGGTTAATATTGTTATGTGTGAATTTGATCCTGTCATTTTGGTATTAGCTGGTTGTTTTGTCTATTACTTGATGCAGTTTCTTCATTGTGTCAATGGTCTTTACCATTTGGTACGTTTCTGGAGTGGCTGGTACTGGTTGTTCCTTTCTATGTTTAGTGCTTCCTTCAGGAGCTCTTGCAAGGCAGTCCTGGTGGTGACAAAATCTCTCAGCAATTGCTTGTTCATAAAGGATTTTATTTCTCCTCCACTTATGAAGCTTAGTTTGGCTGGATATGAAATTCTGGGTTAAAAGTTCTTTTCTTTAAGGATGTTGAATATTAGCCTCACTCTCTTCTGGTTTGTAGGGTTTCTGCAGAGACACCCTGTGTGAGTCTGATGGACTTCCCTTTGTGGGTAACCTGACCTTTCTCTCTGGCTGCCCTTATCATTTTTTCCTTCATTTTAACCCTGGTGAATCTGAAGATTATGTGCCTTGGGGTTGCTCTTCTTGAGAAATATCTTTGTGATCTCTGTATTTCCTGGATTTGAATGTTGGCCTGCCTTACTAGGTTGGGTAAATTTTCCTGGATAATATCCTGAGTAGTGTTTTCCAGTTTGTATTTATTCTCTTCATCACATTCAGGTACACTGATCAAATGTAGATTAGGTCTTTTCACATAATCCCATATTTCTTGGAGACTTTGTTCATTTGTTTTCACTCTTTTTTTCTCTAATCTTGCCTTCTCATTTTATTTCATTGAGTTGGTCTTCAATCTCTGATATTCTTTCTTCTGTTTGATCAATTTGGCTATTGAAATTTATGTATGCTTCACAAAGTTCTCATGCTATGTTTTTCAGCTCCATCAAGTCATTTATGTTCTTCTCTAAGCTGATTATTCTAGTTAGCATATCGTCTAACTTTTTTCAAGGTTGTTAGTTTCTTTGCATTGGGTTAGAACATGTTCCTTTAGCTAAGAGAAGTTTGTTATTACCTACCTTCTGAAACCTGCTTCTGTCCATTCATCAAACTCATTCTCTATCCAGTTTTGTTCCCTTGCTGGTGGAAGAGAGGCATTCTGGTTTTTAGTGATTTCATCCTTTTTTCCCTGGTTTCTTCCCAATTTGTGGATTTATCTACCTTTGGTCTCTGAAGTTGGTGACTTTTGGGTGGGGTCTCTGAGTAGACATCCTTTCTATTGAGGTTGAAGTTATTTCTTTCTGTTTTTCAGTTTTCCTTCTAACAGGCCCCTCTGCTGTAGGACTGCTGGATGTCCACTCTGGACCCTGCTTGCCTGGGAATCATCCACAGGGGCTGCAGAAGAGTAATGGTTGCTGCCTGTTCCTTCTTCTGGTATCTTTGCCCCAGAAGGGTACCTGCCAGATGTCAGCCAGGGCTCTCCTTTATGAGGTGTCTCTTTGGATATACAGGGGTCAGGGAGCCACTTGAGGAGGCAGTCTGTCCCTTATCAGAGCTCAAGTGCTATACTGGGAGCTCTGTTGTTCCATTCAGAGCTGCTGGGCAGGGACGTTTAAGTCTGCTGCAGCAGAACTCAAAACTGCCTCTTTTCCCAGGTGCTCTGTCCCAGGAAGGTGGGGCTTTATTTATAAGTCCCTGATGTGCTGCTGCCATTTTTCAGAGATGCCCTGCCCAGCAAGGAGGGAGTCTAGTCACAATCTGCCTGCAGTGGTGTTGCTGAGCTGCCGCAGGCTCTGTCCAGCTGCTGTGTAAATGTCCTTGCAGTTTTGTCTACACAGGTGAGGATAAAACTGCCTTGGTAATGGCGGACTGCCTCAGTAATGGGAGACACCCTTCTTCGCATGGAGCTCAACCATCCTGGGTCGAGCTCAAACTGCTGCACTGGCTGCGAAACTCTCAAGCCAGTGCGTTTCAGATTGCTGGTTTTTGTGGGGGTGGGACCTGCCAAGCCAGATCACCTGACTCCCTGCCTTCAGCCCCTCTTTTTCAGGGGAATGTGTGGTTTTGTCTCACAGGCATTTCAGGTGCTAGTTAAAATGGCTGCCCAGATTTGTGTGGACTTTTGTGCTGGAAACCCATGGCACTTGTCAGCGGGCAGGAATCTCCTGGTCTGTGGGCCGTAAAGACTGTGGGAGAGGCTCAGTATCTGAACCAGAGTGCTGGAGTGCCAGAAAACCCCTGATGACCTCCGTTGGGTAGGCAGGGGCTCCTCCAGTCCAATGCACTTCCCAGGTGAGGCAATGCCCCACCCTGCCTTGGCTTGCCCTCCTTGGGCTACACCCACTGGCCAACCAGTCCCATTGAGATGCACCTGGTACCTCAGTTGGAAATGCAGCAATCACTCACCCTCTGTATTGCTCTCCCTGGGGACTGTGCTCCAGAGCTGTTCCTATTCAGCCATCTTGGCAGAGCTCCCTCTCTCTCCTTTTTAAGATTATAAAGACTTTGGCTGGCACAGTGACTAATGTCTGTAATGCCAGCACTTTGGGAAGCTGGAGTGGGTGGATTACTTGAGATCAGATGGATTACTTGAGGTCAGATGGATTACTTGAGGTCAGGAGATTGAGACCAGCCTGACCAACATGGTGAAACCTGGTCTCTACTAAAAATACAAAAATTAGCCAGGAGCGGTGGTGAGTGCCTGTAATCCCAGCTACTTGGGAGGCTGAGGCACGAGAATCATTTGAACCCAGGAGGTGGAGGTTGCAGTGGGCCAAGATCACACCATTGCACTCCACCCTGGGTGACAGAGCGAGACTCTGTCTCTCTCTCTCTCTCTCTCTCTCTCTCTCTCACACACACACACACACACACACACACACAAAGATTATAAAGACTTTAGAAAATGTGTCACTGTGTCCTCTTAAAGAGCAACATGGTAGTTCCTGGGCCAAAAGTCACAGGCCCCAAATCCTTATTTCTATGGACCACTGGCTCTGTTGGCCCATCTGTAAAATTAGGAAGTTGGATTAGATGGTATGTGAGGATGATTTGGCCTCTGACACTGGGTGACTCCCCAGCATCTAGGAGGGGGTGTGGGGCATGATTTATCTGAGCTATTCCCACTTGGGATGTGAGTGGCAAGAAGGCAGCATCTATGATTGCAGTGACTGGATTTCCAAGCCTCAAATCAGAATACCCATTACCTGAATCACTGAGTGACAAGATGTAATGGCAACATCAACCCTACTCCAGAAATTCAATGATATGGAAGGTATGGTGGGTAAATCCAGACCCACTCTCTTGTGGAGGGTGAGGCATTTCATGAACTTCTTTATTTCTATCACTCTGTCTCTCCTTTGACATCTAGTTCCTGAACGTCTCCTCCAGCAAGCAAAATAACGCCAAGCAAGAGTGGTGTGTCTGTGCTATTATAAAATCATACCCAGGATTCTGGACTCTGTAGCCAATTTCATCCAATTCACATGTGTTTGTATATTGCCTTTTGTTAAATGGTTCCAAATCCAGTTTGTAAAGTAAGAGATGGCATCAAATCAATGTTCTAGATGGAGCAAATGCATTCTCATTCAGAGCAAAGGTGACCACTGTAGGAAGCAATTTTTTAAGCCCTTCCCACTTTAGGAGAGAGAAAACATAATTAAGCAAATTTGTCATGATGAGAGGCCTGGCTTTTCTTCCCTTTAATGGGGTTAGAGCACTGTGGAGAGGAAAAGTGCCAAATGGTATGTGATTTTAAAAATTTCCTACGTGTTTAATAATTCATGCTTGTTTTGCTTCTATTTTCCCCCACCCCCTCAACTCCTTTCCCCACTCAATACAGCTCTTCGATATCCCCTCAGGAATTAGGATATCTCCAGCTGTTTACATAACCAGAGATTAAGTCCAGTTGAAGGAGAAATTTAGGCCACAGAAAAATCATGATAAGAAAGCCAGAAATGTTGTTTGCCTTGAGATCACATTCTAAGATTCAGTCTTACAGCCTCAAAGGGCATTGAGCAAAAGGTTTTTGGTGGACTCATGAATTGGAGGTGAAAGTGGTTGACTATTATTTGCAAAGCTGGATTAAGTGAAAGCAAATGATAACTGATACTAGCCTCCTCTCTGGAAGGAATCTGCTGTGTATGTGAGATAAGATAAAACTCTAATATAAATACCGACTTAGTTTCTGCTCTTTCTGCTTACCTGCTTTACCCCGTGTTATATCTCATTTTTGTAGGCTTGACCCTGCAGCAGTTTGCAAGTTTCTAGGTGAATAACTATTGCATCTTTGCACATGGTGAGTTTTGTGCAGGAAATGTATGTTGCCCAATCCACTGCCTCTTCTTCCCCACTACCTCCACCCCTTCCCTGCTGAGGCAAAATAAGCCATTACTTTAACAAGCCATTATTCACGGTGGATTGGAAAGACAAGGAGCCCCACAGGGAGCTGACATCGGCCTGGTATTTTTAATCATGAAATAGCAGATAGGCGATGTGCAGGGGAGGGAGAGTTTGCAGCAAGATAAATTTGGGGCACTTCTTGGGTGAAAGGGGAGGTGGGAAGGGCCTGGTAGGTCCAGGCAAGGACAGCTGCTCCAGGGGACAGTCTGAGTCAGTGCTTCTTGACCTCTGTCTGGACGCAAGAGAATCACTTGGGTTGGTTATGAAAATACAGATTCCTTGGCCTCAGCTCCAGAAGTTCTGATTTGGTCCACAGGGAGTGGGTTTCAGATAATTCTAATGCAGGCAGCCTAGGATCAGAAACACTAAGGGCAATGGGCTACCTGTACCAAGAATGGTTAAGGAGGAGGAAAAAGAGCAGAGAGTTAAAAAAGTGCAAAGGTACCTGAAGGCAGCAAAAATGTAAGGTCTTTGGAGTCAAACTTAGGTTCCAATCTCAGGAGCATTCCCACTTCATCTTTATGAACATTCTTCTGCATGTATAAAATAAGGGGAAATAACAGTGATAATAGTAGTTCCTATGCAAATGTTCTTATAGCCCAGAGTAACAGGTTTTAGTGAGTTAGCCCATTTAAACTTCATCGCACCACAAAGAGGACATAGCATTATTCTCATTTTGTACGTGAGGAAACAGAGGCACAGATGGAGTGTTAAACTGGCCTTAAAGGCCATACGGCTAACAAGTGCTAGAGCTGTGATTTGAACCCAGGGAGTATAAGTTGGGGAAATCTGGGGAGAAAACATACAGGAAATACCTGGCTGCCTCCTGATACATGGGGCTCAGGTTTGTGTCCTTCATTCCCAGGGTTGCTGAGACGTGGTCAACTGGCCACAAGTGTTGATCAGCTGCCTGCTCCAGTAGAACTCTACCATAATTGCTGGAGGATTGGGGTGGTGGGGGAGGCAAAGAGCACTGGATCTGAAGACAGATCCCGGAGCCTCAGTTTCCTCATCTCTAACATGAGGACAGCAATGTCCTTACATCACAGCATGAAATGTTCAAATGAGATCGTGCTTGTAAAAAGTATTTTATAAACAGTATTTAGTACAAATATCCATTGGATTATAAAGATGAATATGGGACCAGTCATTGCACTGAACAGGCCAAAATACCTTCTTAAGGTGTCATTTCTCTCTCTTTTAGTGACTCCTGAATATCTCTTGGGTAAAATAAGAATATGTGCTAATGTGTTTTCAGATAGTGGCTTAGTCTTTCATTCCTATAAAGGCCTGGTTCTCTTGTGGGTGGAGAAGGAGGGAGATTAGGTGAAAATGTTGAGGCTACTCCTTAGGGAAAAAAGGAAGACTTTATCTTTTAAAAAATTATATATATAAATTTATATATATATGAAACTCATCCTTTTATATAAATATATATATATGAACTCATCATTTTTTATGGCTGTATAGTATTCCATGGTGTATATCATTTTCTTTATCTAGTCTATCATCAATGGGCTTTTGCGTTGGTTCCAAGTCTTTGCTATTGCAAATAGTGCTGCAATAAACATATGTGTGCATGTGTCTTTATAGTAGAATGATTTATAATCCTTTGGGTATACACTCAATAATAGGAATGCTGGGTCAAATGGTATTTCTAGGTATAGATCCTTGAGGAATTGCCACACTGTCTTCCACAGTGGTTGAACTAATTTACACTCCCACCAACAGGGTAAAGGCATTCCTATTTCTCCACATCCTCTCCAGCACCCGTTGTTTCCTGACTTTTTAATGATCGCCATTCTAATGGGTGTGAGATCTGGTTTTGATTTGCATTTCTCTGATGACCAGTGATGATGAGCTTTTTTTCATATGTTTGTTGGACACATAAATGTCTTCTTTTGAGAAGTGTCTGTTCACATCACTCACCCACTTTTTGATGGGGTTGTTTTTATCTTGTAAATTTATTTAAGTTCTTTGTAGATTCTGGATATTAGCCCTTTGTCAGATGGATAGATGGCAAAAATTTTCTCCCATTCTGTAGGTTGTCTATTCACTCTGACGATAGTCTCTTTTGCTGTGCAGAAGCTCTTTAGTTTAATTAGATTCCATTTGTCAATTTTGGCTTTTGTCACAATTACTTTTGGTGTTTTAGTCATGACGTCTTTGCCCATGCCTATGTCCTGAATGATATTGCCTAAGTTTTCTTCTAGGGTTTTATGTTTTTAGATCTTATGTTTAAATCTTTAATCCATCTTGAGTTAATTTTTGTATAAGGTGCAAGTAAGGAAGGGGTCCAGTTTCAGTTTTCTGCATGTGGCTAGCCAGTTTTCCCAACAGTATTTATTAAACAGGGAATTCTTTCCACATTGCTTGTTTTTGTCAACTTTGTTGAAGATCAGATGGTTGTAGATGTGTGGCATTATTCCTGAGGCCTCTATTCTGTTTTATTGGTCTATATATCTGTTTCGGTACCAGTACCATGCTGCTTTTGTTACTGTAGCCTTATAATATAGTTTGTGTGATGCCTCCAGCTTTGTTCTTTTTGCTTAGGATTGTCTTGGCTATACAGGATCTTTTTCCATTCCATGTGAAATTTAAAGTAGTTTTTTCCAATTCTGTGAAGAAAGTCAATATTAGCTTGATATAATTCACATTCCTTGTAAGTTGTATTCCTAGATATTTAATTCTCTTTGTAGTAATTGTGAATGAGAGTTCGCTCATGATTTGGCTGTCTGTCTGTTATTGGTGTATAGGAATGCTCATGATTTCTGCACATTGATTTTGTATCTTGAGACTTTGCTGAAGTTTCTTATCAGCTTAAGGACATTTTGGGCTGAGACTATGGAGTTTTCTAAATATATAATCATGTCATCTGCAAATAGAGACAATTTGACTTCCTCTTTTCCTAATTGAATACTCTTTATTTCTTTTTCTTGCCTGATTGCCCTGGCTAGGACTTCCAATGCGAGGTTGACCAGGAGTGGTGAGAGAGGGCATCCTTGCCTTGTGCCAGTTTTCAAAGGGAATGTTTCCAGTTTTTGCCCATTCAGTATGATATTTGCTGTGGGTTTGTCATAAATAGCTTTTATTATTTTGAGATATGTTCCATCAATACCTGGTTTATTGAGTGTTTTTAGCATGAAGGGGTGTTGAATATTGTTGAAGGCCCTTTCTGCATCTATTGAGATAATCATGTGGTTTTTGTCATTGATTCTGTTTATGTGATGGATTATGTTTATTGATTTGCATATGTTGAACCAGCCTTGCATCCTAGGGATGAAGCTGACTTGATCATGATGAATAAGCTTTTCAGTGTGCTGCTGGATTCAGTTTCCTAGTATTTTATTGAAGATTTTTGCATGGATGTTCATCAGGGAAACTGGCCTGAAATTTTCTTTTGCTGTATCTCTGCCAGGTTTTGGTATCAAGATGACGCTGGCCTCATAAAATGAGTTAGGGAGAAGTCTCTCTTTTTCTATTGTTTGAAATCATTTCAGAAGGAATGGTACCAGATTTTCTTTGTATCTCTGGTAGAATTTGGTTGTGAATCCATCTGGCCCTGGGCTTTATTTGGTTGGTGAGATATTAATTACTGCCTCAATTTCAGAACTTGTTATTGGTCTATTCAGGGATTTGACTTCTTCCCGGTTTAGTCTTGGGAGAGTGTATGTGTCCAGGAATTTACTCATTTCTTCTAGATTTTCTAATTTATTTGCATAAAGGTGTTTATAGTATTCTCTGATGGTAGTTTGTATCTCTGTGGGATCAGTGGTGATATTCCCTTTATCATTTTTTACTTTGTCTATTTGATTCTTTTCTCTTTTCTTTATTAGTCTAGCTAGTGGTCTATCTATTTTGTTAATCTTTCCAAAAAACCAGCTCATGGGTTCACTGATTTTTTTGAAGGGTTTTTTGTGTCTATCTCCTTCAGTTCTGCTCTGATCTTAGTTCTTAGTTATTTCTTGTCCTCTGGTAGCTTTTGATTATGTTTGCTCTTGTTTCTCTAGTTCTTTTAATTGTGTTTGGGTGTTGATTTTAGATATTTTCTGCTTTCTCATGTGGGTGTTTAGTGCTATAAATTTCCCTCCAAACACTGCTTTAGCTGTGTCCCAGAGATTCTGGTAGGTATGTCTTTGTTCTCATTGGTTTCAAAGAACTTATTTATTTCTGCCTTAATTTCATTATTTACCCAGTAGTCATTCAGGAGAAAGTTGTTCAGTTTCCATGTAGTTGTGTGGTTTTGAGTGAGTTTCTTAATCCTGAGTTCTAATTTGATTGCACTGTAGTCTGAGAGACTGTTATAATTTTTGTTCTTTTGCATTTGCTGAGGAATGTTTTACTCCCAAGAATGTGGTCAATTTTAGAAGAAGTGCTATGTGGTACTCAGAAGAATATATATTCTGTTGATTTGGGTTGGAGAGTTATGTAGATGCCTATTATGCCCACTTGGTCCCATGCTGAGTTCAAGTCCTAAATATCCTTGTTAATTTTCTGTGCCCTTGATCTGTCTAATATTGACAGTGGGGTGTTAAAGTCTCTCACAATTATTGTGTGGGAGTCTAAGCCTCTTTGTATGTCTCTAAGTGTTTCCTTTATGAATCTGGGTGCTCCTGTATTGAGCACATATATATTTAAGATAGCTCTTCTTGTTGCATTGTTCTTTTTACTATTATGCAATGCCCTTCTTTGTCTTTTTTTATCTTTGTTGGTTTAAATTCTGTTTTATCAGAGACTAGGATTGCAACCCCTGCTTTTTTTGTTTGCTTTCCATTTGCTTGGTAAATATCCTTCTATCCCTTTATTTTGAGCCTATGTGTGTCTTTGCACATAAGATGGGTCTCCTGACCACAGCACACTGATGGGTCTTGACCCTTTATCCAATCTGCCAGTCTGTGTCTTTTAATTCGGGCATTTTGCCTGTTTACATTTAAGGTTAATATTGTTATATGTGAATTTGATCCTGTCATTATGATGCTAGCTGTCTATTAAGCTGGTTAGTTGATGCAGTTTCTTCATAGTGTCGATGGTCTTTACAATTGGTATGCTTTCGCAGTGGCTAGAACTAGTTTTTCCTTTCCATATTTAGTGCTTCCTTAAGGAGCTCTTGTAGGGCAGGCCTGGTGGTGACAAAAATCTCTCAGCATTTTCTGGTCTGTAAAGAATTTTATTTCTCCTTCACTTATGAAGCTTATTTGGCTGGATATGAAATTCTGTGTTGAAAATTCTTTAAGAATGTTGTATATCGGCCCCCACTCTCTTCTGGCTTGTAGGGTTTCTGCAGAGAGATCCGCTGTTAGTCTGATGGGCTTCCCTTTGTGGATAACCCAATCTATCTCTCTGGCTACGCTTAACATTTTTTCCTTCATTTCAACCTTGATGAATCTGATGATTATGTGTCACGGGGTTGCTCTTCTTGAGGAACATGTTTGTGGTGTTCTCTGTATTTCCTGAAGTTGAATGTTGGCCTGCCTGGCTAGGTTGTGGAAGTTCTCCTGAATAATATCTTGAAGAGTGTTTTCCAACTTGGTTCCACTCTCCCTGTCACTTTCAGGTACACCAATCAAACATAGATTTGGTCTTTTCACATAGTCCCATACTTCTTGGAGGCTTTGTTCCTTTTCTTTCTTTTTTCTCTAATCTTGTCTTCCCACTTTATTTCATTAAGTTGATCTTCAGTCTCTGATATCCTTTCTTCTGCTTGATTGATTCAGCTCTTGATACTTGTGTATGCTTCACAAAGTTCTCGTGCTGTGTTTTTCAGCTCCATCAGGTCATTTATCTTCTTCTCTAAACGGGTCATTCTAGTCAGCAATTCATCTAACCTTTTTTCAAGGTTCTTAGCTTCCTTGCATTGGGTTAGAACATGCTCCTTTAGCTTGAAGGAGTTTGTTATTACCCACCTTCTGAAGCCTGCTTCTGTCAATTCATCAAACTTATTCTCTGTCCAGTTTTGTTCCCTTGCTTGTGAGGTTGTGATCCTGTGGAGGAGAAGAGGTGTCATGGTTTTTGGAATTTTCAGCCTTCTTAGGCTGGTTTTTTCCTCATCTTCATGGATTTATCTACCTTTGGTCTTTGATGTTGGAGACTTTTGGATGGAATTTTTGCATGGGCATCCTTTTTGTTGATGTTGATACTATTGCTTTCTGTTTGTTAGTTTTCCTTCTAGCAATCAGGTCCATCTTCTGCAGGTCTGCTGCAGTTTGCTGGAGATCCGCTCCAGATCCTGTTTGCCTTGGTATCAGCAGCTGAGGCTGCAGATCAGTAAAGACTGCTTCTTATTCCTTCCTCTGGAAGTTTCATCCCAGAGGGGCACCCACCAGATGCCAGCCAGAGCCCTCCTGTATGAGGTGTCTTTCAACTCCCGCTGAGAGGTGTCTCCCAGACAAGAGGGATGCGAGTCAGGGACCAACATGAGGAGGCAGTCTGTCCTTAGCAGAGCTTGAGCACTGTGTTGGGAGATCTGCTGTCCTCTTCAGAGCCAGCAGGCAGAAACATTTAAATCTGCTGAAGCTGTTCCCGCAGCCAGCCCTTCCTCCAGGTTCTCTGTCCCAGGGAGGTGGGAGTTTTATCTATAAGCCCCTGACTAGGGCTGCTGCCTTTCTTTCAGAGATGGCTTGCCCAGAGAGGAAGAATCTAGAGAGACAGTCTGGCCACAGTGCCCTTGCTGAGCTGTGGTGGGTTCCACACCCAGTTTGAAGTTCCCAATGACTTTGTTTACACTGTGAGGGGAAGACCCCTATTCAAGCCTCAGTAATGGTGGATGCCCTTCCCTCCACCAAGTTCAAGCATCCCAGGTTGACTTCAGACTGCCGTGCTGGCAGTGAGAATTTCAAGCCAGTGGACCTTAGCTTGCTGGGCTCCATGGGGGTGGAATCTGCTGAGATAGACCACTTACCTCCCTGGCTTCAGCCCCCTTTCCAGGGGAGTGAATGGTTCTGACTCGTTGGCATTCCAGGCGCCACTGGGGTACAAAAAAAATACAAAAATCCTGTAGCTAGCTCAGTGGGAAGACTTTACCTTAAGGAGGCTATGAGGATTGCCAGCACACAGAACACCCCTTAAGGTTCCAGAATATTTCATGTATGCCAAACGGTGGAGGAGTTCACCCTGCAGGTCAAGTCTTGAGATCTCAAAGGAGAGATCACAACCTGATACCCAGTCCTTGTTATGGTAAACCCAGTCCAGTTGGATAGGCTGATACATCTTGATGGCATTTATTCATTTTGCAACATTTCTTTACTCAGACGTAGCAATGTTTTGTACCTGCCACTGGAGGTTTGGCTGAGCTCTGTTTGTATTGTGGTGATGCTTAAATCAGAGCCTACTTTTGGGGAGAGTTGACCCAGACTTGCAGAAAGGAATGTGACAAGAGCCACAGTGTCTAGACTGGACAACAAAAGCAAACCAGAAAAGCAATTACTCCAAGTTGCTATCTTCTTTTTCTGGGAGCCTCCTCATCATGGTTGTTAGAAAAACCTCAGTGCCACCCGAGTAAAATAATAATAATAATAATAAAGATTTCTTTTTTGGCCCATAATGAGAGTTTGAAAAAAAAACAAACCTGTGGCAAATCAGTACCATCACCCAAGTGGAAGACCTATGCACTTTCTCCTAGAAGAAAAAAAAAAACATTTTCTGCTGGGAAAAGTAGACGGTAGACCTAGGAAGAGTTCATTTTTTTAAAAAAAGAAAAACCTTTCCCCACTTTCCTTCAGCAAAGGGTAGAACTCAGATGAGATCCTCTTAGTTGGTCTTCCCTTAAGGCAGCCCAGAGTTTGGGAAGGGAATAATTGAATTCACTTTTCAGGAACTCAATTCAATTTCTTTTTTTTTTCTATTCTATTTCCTTGAATATAGTTTGATAAACACTTAGCGAAGTGCTATGAGTTGGAGAACCATGTAGGCGATGGGAGACAGAGTGGGAAGAGTCAGGGTTGTACTTCTCCTCTTCTGAATCCAGATTGGAAATGGGCATCACTTGACCATGGAGTGCTCTTTTGGGCAGGTTGGGACCAAAGAAGATAAAAAAGCCATAAAGAACCAGGATCGACAAAAGATTCAGACTGGTATTTAGGCAGAAGAAAGTAAAGCAAGGAGACATGGAGATTTAACTCTAAGCAGACTGACTGAATGTAATCCCCATGCATGTTATATCAATGAGATAATAGAATTGGAGAGTTTATGATTCTCAGGTTTGAATATGGTTTGTCCCCACCAAAACTCATATTGAGGCCTGAACCCTAATGTGGCGTTGTTAGGCGGTTATGCCTTTAAAAGATGATTAGGTCATTAAGAGGAATTAAGTCTTTCCAGGCTAGATTAGTTCTCCTGGGAATGTGTTAGTTCTTGTATGAATGGATGAGTTCCCTCAAGAGCAGGTTGTTACAAAGTGAGGTTGCTTCTTGTGTTTTGCCCTTTTTTCATCTGCACTCAGTTCCCTTTCTGTTTCTCTGCCAAAGAAACAGAACAAAGCCCTCACTAGAAGCCACCAAATGTGGCTGCCCAATCTTGAACTTCCCAGCCTCCAGGACTATGAGTTAAATAAATCCCTTTTCTTTATAAATTATCCAATCTCAGATATTCTACTGTAGCAACAGAAAACCGATTAGGACAATATGTACTTTCATGTACATCTCTTGACTTCATTCTTAAAAGAGCCACATTATCACCTGAATTTTGTAGAAGACACTAAAGCTCAGAGTCATGACATGCCCAACATATTGACATCTCTACATGGCCAAGATAGGACACTGAACTCATGCCTTCTGCCTCTCAATCGAACATTCTTTCTGCTCTATTATATTCTCTATGATCATGTGTTCATAGGACATCTGACTGTACTAAAGGTACTTTATATTATGCTGTCCTGTGTCTACTTCATTTGTATTTTGCTTAAATCTCATACCTGGAATAAAGTCGCCTTTAGGAACTGTGGTTTTCATTATTACTTTGTTAATTAGAAATATAAGACAAAGGATTATCTTCTTCAACTTTAAAAGTTAGAACTGGACTGGGTAGTGTCTAGCACTGTTTTAATTCCAGCATTCTGAAATCTGTTATTACATTAGCTCAAACTTCATTTTTTTAGTCTTCCAAAAATCACAATAATTACCAGTAATGGTGTTCATGCCAAATTCATCAGAGTTTGAAAACAGAGCTATATTTCAGCTCTTTGGAGGCCAAAAATGAACTTTGATATTTTCACAAGTGTGAAAATTCTTTCAGCTGTACCAAATTAACTCAAAACATCTGAATGGTCTGTCTCCAAGTATCATAAAATTTTCTCTTTTATGCTTTGGATTTTATTCTAGAGAAACTCTGTTCTCCTAGATGCTGTATAAAGAGGCTGAAAAGTTGCAGGGAACCTTGGTGGAGTGATATTTGCTGAGTAGGCTGAGAGCCAAACTATTGTTCTTGCTATTTCTCAATAGAGAAGAGAAAAGTATTTGCTAACTACCCCTGGAATCTCTGTCAATTAGCTTGGAATTTAAGGGATTTTCCTGATGTGCTTTATGGAGGTCATTTAATGTTTGCGATTCCAGGTGAAAGTTTGGAACGCTGCAGTGGAATATAGGTTGGCCCAGAAGACCAGCTTAGTGGAGGATCCTACTTCATTGTAATCAGTGATCTGATGAGTTGTCTTTGTAAGGCAGACATCTTCCCCAAGCTCAGCTCTGTCAAGCACCATGGGTAACACAGAAGCAATTTAAGACCAACCTACATAAATAGCTTGAGAGTAACTTTTTCAAAATACAGTCTTCCAATCCAGCTTCCTAGGCCTGACTCCAAGGAAGGAACATTTCTGTGAGTAATGGTGGGAATCTATATTTTAATGAGTGTCTTGGTGATCCTTATGTGTGCCGTGAACTGACAACCCCAGCCATGCAGTTTTCTAAAAGCCCAAACTTTATATACACACAGAAAATAGTTATCACCACACAATTCTATACCTTATTGAGTCACAAAAGCAAAGCAGCAGCCAGATGGCCAGCTTCTATGGAGTTGCCAGAGAGATAGCTAGAAGAGCTCTTAGGATCCTGACACCTGCTAGAAACTATGAGACAAGATGCATCAAAAAGGCAAAGAATAATGTGGACAGAAAAGTGAGAGATAGGTGCTGGTTGGATAGTGAAAGAGAAATTCATGGATGTAACAGAAGCCATGCTTGACCTTGAGAGGGGAGAGAATATGGATAGCTAACATTTTGTTGAGAAGATACTCATTTCAAATGTTTAATATCTTATAGGCTTTTTTTTTCAAATGTTTACTATCTTATAGGCTAACACAGATATATTGAGACATTCAGTTAAGTAGCTGCCTTCATGAACCTTGGCAGATGAGGTGGAAAAGGAGGGCAGGGAATCTGGAAACAAATCATTTTCCCTTATGGTGAAATGTAAATAACAAACAAGACCCCCAGAAGCACTAAGATGATCTCAAGCAAGAGCCACTTCGCTCAGGGTTTCAAGTTCAGAAGTAAGTGAGAACACCAGATGATGAAAATGTGGGGAAGACTGGGAGAAACTGAGCTGAACTTTGAGGATTAAGAGGAAGGTTCATAAAATAAACAGGAAAGAGAATGAAATGAAAGGGTTTGGTCTCGAGCAAAGATCAGGTGAGGAAGCAAGGGTCCTGAGCGGCATGAGATTCTTTTTTCACAGTGGACTCTAAGTTAGAATTCTGAGCTTCTACCATCTTACACACCAAACACCATCTTCCAGGAATCATTGTACCTTTGCTTCAGGCTTGGTGGGCAGAGCAAAGTTATGTTCTGTGGAGAGTCAAGCCCTGATGTCTCCGAGGTAATAGCAACCCCAGCTTTGGTTTACAGATCCAGCATTGGGGATGAGTGGGTCTGACACAGAGTTGCCCATAGCCTGCTTGGAAGCTTCCCTTCCTGACTTCTAATTACCAATTCATTTATCGTTTATCTCTGGCTCTTAGTTTGTAACAGGGAGCCAAAATGTTAATGAACACAAAAGGTTAAGACATTGCTTGACCCCTTCTTTCTGCAGATGGGGGAAGAGGAGGAGGAAGGTAATGCGATCTCTGCTAGCCTTTGTTTATAGGAAGCGCCTTGCACTCACTGAGTTCACAGCCTAACTGTAAAAGATGCGAAGGGTGTGATTATCAGGCTGGCGGTAAATGGGAACACACTGTGGCTTTGTTTGGGCCCGCGGGGAGTTTTTGGTAAATTTTTTGCTTTCAATCCCCCTATAAAAATATTTGGGGATTCAGTGATGCTGACCCTACATTTCTCACTTCGAGCCCATACTTTCTCTTCCTTTAATATAAAAGTGGTGGTGGTTTTTTTAGCTCTTTGGCCACAGGCAGTTTCTCAGTAGCCCTTGCTGACCCAGTGGGCCCACTCCTGCTAATTTTACACAAACCAGATGGTGTCCAAACAAGTCACCTCTATTTCACGCAGGCTAGGCCTCCCTCCTGAAAATGAAATGAAGTCAGGGAACGTTGATTCCTGGAAGCTCACAGGGATTCCTCTAAGCCAGCAGGACCTGTTTATTTTATTCATTTATTTTTTACTAAAAAGGGGATACTGCTCCCATTCAGAAGCTCACACATTCATTTAAGTCCATAGAGTTCAGCAGGGCTTGAAGTGAGTGGTAGCAAGGCTGGCAGGCTCTGCACATGGTGGGCTAGGGCTGGAGAAGTCACCTGTGTAAATCAGTAGCGACGATCTACACCAGCCTTACCCTCAGACTCGGGGTGAAGCCAGGGATTACTTATCTCAAGTTTCTAGTTGCAAGAATTTTTTTCAAAGCAGCTATTTAATGTCTCTTATTTAGATTTAGCTGAGAGTTGGCTCTGGCTGGCACCAATTTTGATCCTTGTCCCCAAGCTCAAGGCCAGCTTGAGGGAATTACTGCCTTCAGTAGACACAGACTTCCCTGCCCTGCCTGTCTCCAGAGCCCAGGCCTGTGGTTTGGACCAACTCATCACCTAGCTCCACATGAAATACACATGGGCTCCGGAGCTTCAGGCTTCTGAGCTTCTTGAAGGAAAATGTGCCATTTAGAGCAGATCATGTGAAAGGTCCACAGGCTTGGGAAATGATGGCTTTGAGTATCCCCTATTGCTAACTCAGCTGGGCTACCATTATTACCTACTAGATAAGTTCACATGCCATTCTTCTCTCTTAATTTTTGTTTGCTTCTTGTACTTAGACAATTCAACAAATGTGTAATAAATAAATATAATATGCAAGGTGTTAGATGCTGACTATAATCCCTTAATTTGTATTTTGCATAATTTTCAAGGTACTTCACCACCTGTGGTCTCATTTGATTTTCACACCATTACTGAGCAGGTAGTAGTAGACTCATTTTACAACCACCTCCTGGAGGTAGGTGATAGATCTCTGAAGTCACAGAACCAGTACAAGAATGTGGGCTGGCTGAGAAAGAATTGCTTTATAAAATCACGAAATGCTCATCATGTAAGAAAGAGACCTTAACAGTCAACTAATTCAGTCATCTCACAGATCCAGCCCTCTCCTTCGTATATCAGGAAACCAAGGTTCAGAGAGGGAAAGTGACTTGCCTGGAGTCACACAGTTACTGTGCTCTGGTAACTCAATCCTCTGAATTGTTCTTTTTCCCTTCCTAATTGAAGAACCAGATTCCCAGTATGGAAATGCTTGTTGCCCCAGCTTTGGGCTTATTCTGGACCCAGCTCTGAATCCCCAAGTGGATTTTTGGGTTCCCCTGGAAGTTAGAACTCTGTTTATCTTTGGAGGATGGGTAACATCTTACAGAGGGCAGAGAGTGCTGGATCCTCACCCCCAGTTCTGCTCATGGTTACTAAGGTAGCCCAGCACACTCTCAGGTGATCTCACCAACCAAGCACAAATTCCAAAGGCTTCCTGGGTGGTTTTACAGCTTATGGATATGCCCAGAAACCTTATAAGCCCTTGGGTCTATGGCTCAAATAGCTTCCATAGACATATACACACACATGCCTGTTTAATAAATGCCAGAGGAGGGAAAGAATAAAGACCTATATAGTTACACAAATACAAGAGGAAAGATCCATATTCCATAATCCTAGCTGGAGTCCAAAGAGTTGATACTAATGACAGCTACCATTAATATTCATTATGAACTAAATACCACTCTTATACCTGCTCTACAGGTAAGAAAATTGGGTCTCAGAGATGTTAAATGACTGACCTGTGATTCCACAACTAGAAAGGGGCAGAACATCCCAATGTACGCTGACGCCTGAACCAAGACACTTACCTGCATGTTGTCCTCCTTCTGCAGACAAAATGCCAGTTAATGGGCCGCACCAAATCAACAGTGAACATGCAGCAAGAGACCTGAGCCAAGTCACCCCAGCACAGTCTGAGATGTGCAAGGCAGAAGGAAATTTAAAGAAAATGAAAGGGAAAGCAAGGTCCAGTTAGAATCCAAATGAACAGGAAGCATGATGCAAACGCAAACTTGCAAAAAACAAAGGTGAGAGAGGAACACTTTGGCAGAAGGTGAGACGAAAAGAAAACCACAGGAGAAATGTCCTCTGCAGCCCAAACTGGCCTCATCAGATAGCTCTGGAACAAGTTTTTATCTTCGAAAGTTACAGCTGGCTGCAGCCAACTGTTTGCATAGTGTGTGGATTGAAATGTTTTATTGCTTTATAGATGCAATTAAACAAATGTGATTAAAGGCAATGATAACATTTGCATCCTGGTGAAGGAGATGGCAATGCTGTTTCCAGGGCTTTCTCTGGAACAGGGTGTTTTAATCAGAGAAGAGAAATCTGTTTCCCATTCTTGTGTTGGGAAGACAATACAGGAACGGATGGGTGATTAAAATGTTTAAAGAGTCACGATCTAAAAAAGATGATAAAGGTTTGGGATGGGGGTGAAAGACAACAATGGAGAGATATTAACAGCTCAAAATATAAGCAGGGCCTCTGAGAGGAAACCGACACGGCATCTGAAGCACATACAGGAATGAGATGGAAGAAATCTTCACCATGCTATCATGACAATGCTTCCAAAAGGGATTCAAGTAGAATGCTTTGTTGCCAGCAGAGGAAAATTCTGGTGCAAGGAAATGTAAAGAATTCAGGAATTCAAAGCAAGATAAGGCCAAAGGCCCACTGTGGGAAGGAGAGAAGAAGCCAGATATTTCTGGGATTTGCATTCACAGATAAAGGGAATCACGAGTTCTAGTAACTGTGCTGGACCTAGAAGAGGGAGTGGGCATGGGTGATACTGCAAAGATGAGTCGGATAAATGTCTTCCACCTTCTTTAAGAATGTTTTACCGTGGTGAGGGAGAGAGTGATAGCAATACTTCTCTTTGTTGTGTGATACAGAGTCACATAAACCTAAAATGTAGCCACTAAAATAGGAGTGTATTGTATTGTATTGTATTGTATTGTATTGTATTGTATTGTATTATATTGTATTGTATTGTATTGTATTGTATTATTTATTGAGACAGAGTCTCACTCTGTCACCCAAGCTGGAGTGCCCTGGTGTGATCTCGGCTCACTGTAACCACCGCCTCCCAGGTGCAAGTGATTCTCATGCCTCAGCCTCCAGACCAGCTGGGATTACAAGCATGCACCCGCATGCCTGACTAATTTTTGTTTTTCAGTAGAGACAGAGTTTCACCATGTTGGCCAGGTTGATCTCAAACACCTGACTTCAAGTAATTCACCCACCTTGGCCTCCCAATGTGCTGGGATTACAGGCATAAGCCACTGCACCCATCCCGAGTTTGGATTTTTAAATAAAGGAGTAATGGAATTTGTATCATGTTAGGGGAATATGGGGAGTGTCAAGGAAGGTTTCAGAGAGGAGGTGGTTTTTGGCTGGATCTTGAAGGGAGAATTGAGGAAGGAATTCAAGGCTTCCTAAAGTGCCTTCTTAGCAAAGGCATGAAAGCAGGACAGCTGAGGTCGTTTTGGTTGAGGTGACAATGGAAAAGTCTAGAATGGCTGCATCCAAGGCTATTTGGAAGTTATAAGAGAAACAAAATGATGTGGCCTTATAGAAGCCATGCTGGGAAATCTGGATTTTATTTTATAGGTTACCGTTTCTTGATCAATTTTCTGCCTCCCTACCATTGATATGTGCAATACAACAGTCTCAGTTTTCAATAGGCCCAGGCTCTGCTGAGGAGTCATATCAGAACTGTGGAGTGGTGGATCTTTAGGAGGCAAAAGGATAGGATCAGAGCTAGTAGATAAATTATTAGAATGGAGACTGAAGTCAGGAAAACCAGTATGGAAGCAATTCCATTTGTCCAGGTAGAGATGATAAAGGACTGAACTCACCATGAATGTGGAGAGGTAGAAATGACTGGGCTTTATTCATTTTGCCTTTGCTGAACACTCACAGTGGGCCAAGCACTGTGTTTGTTATTGGAGATACAAAAGTTTAAGCTCATCATCTACCACTCATGGCTTCCTCTTGATGAAGCAAGTAAGCCAATACTGATACAGTTTGGCTTGCGTCCCCACCCAGATCTCATGTTGAATTGTAGGAGGAGGGCCTGGTGGGAGATGATTAGCTCATGGAGGCAGATTTTCCCCTTGCTGTTCTTCTGATAGTGAGTTCTCATGCGATCGGGTTGTTTAAAAGTGTGTAGCACCTCCCCCTTCTCTCTTCCTCCTGCTTTGGCCATGCAAAACTTGCCTACTTCCCCTTCATCTTCTGCCAGCATTATAGGTTTTCTGAGGTCTCCTCAGTCATGCTTCCTGTACAGCTGGTGGGACCATGAGCCAATTCAACTTCTTTTTTTATAAATTACCCACTTTCAGGTATTTTTTTATAGAAGTGTGAGGTCAAACTAACACAAATGCTAAACATAGGGGCCATGAGAGTGGCAACAGAGGGACCCTCAGGAGCACTGAGAAGATATGTTTAACTACATAAGGTTTCAAGGAAATAGGTTAGGTTGAGGCTTAAAAGATAAATAGGCACTATTTAGGTGGAAAAAGGGAAGAAGGGGCCAGGAGGAGTGGAAGGATGGGAAAGTATGTGCAAATACATAGCAGCATGAAGTGGTGCACGAAGTGACACATGAAATAAGAGGAAGAGCAAATCTCCAGGCCATCAATCGAACGTAGCTTCTATATGTTCAGCCTGGCCCTCTATTAGTAATCTGACATGTGTTACTGCATAGGATCTTTTGGGCATGCATAGTGTGGGCTAGAGACACAATGGCCGAAGGTTGGATGAAGACTGCCCTATCATGGAGGTTGGGCTTTATATGGAAAAGCTATGTAACTCAGATATGTGATTTTAGAAGGATTATTCTGGCAGCAGCATAAAGAATGGATGGAAAGGTCACAATTTAGAAAGGAGGAAAATAAGATAGGTAATAATGAGATAATAGACATGGCAAAGGGGGATGTATTAGTCTGTTCTCACACAGCTATAAAGAACTATCTGAGACTGGGAAATTTATAAAGAAAAGGGTTTGACTCACAGTTCTACATTCCGTACAGGAGGCATGGCTAGGGAGGCCTCAGAAAACTTACATGGCAGAAAGGCGAAGGAGAAGCAAGCACATCTTCACATGGTGGCAGGACAGAGAGAAAGTGAAGGGGAAAGTGCTACATACTTTGAAAGAACCAAATCTCACGAGAACTCACTGTCATGAGAACAGCAAGAAAGAAATCCACCCCCATGATTCAATCACTTCCCACCAGGTTCCTCCCCCAACACTGAGGATTATAATTCAACATGAGATTTGGGTGGGGACACAGAGCCAAATCATGTCGGGGGACATGTATGAGAAAGTATGACTAGAAGGCAGTCAGCATGAATGGTGATTGGTCAGACTTGATAGAAGAGGAAAGAATCCAGAAGGAGCCCAGTTTCTGATTTGATGACTGTTGTTGATAATGATGTACTTCACAGAGCTAGAGGATCAGGCAGGGAAGGAAAGTGGAAAGTCAGAAATGAGACGTGATGGGTTCTATTTGTACCTATTGAGGAGAAATGATCTGGGAGTGATTTCTAGTAAAAAGTTAGACACTAGAGCTAAGAAGAGAAGCCTTGGCTGAAGATCTGTGATTGGGAGGCTTCATCCTATGTTGGTGTTGAAGCCAAGGTGGTGGCTGTGATCACTCAGCAGCATGTGAAAGGGAAGCAGGCCACAGACGAAGACCTGGGAAACAATAACATTTCAGGGATGGGCTGAGGGACAGGTGACCTTGCAGGAGACCAGGAAGGAGTGATTTGTAAGGGAGAAGGGGAACCAGGAGAGGAAGCTGCCTAGAAAATAAAGAGGGCCTCAATAGGGATGGAGTGGTCAACATTGCCTGGATTACACCAGAAGCTAGAGACAAAAGAGAGGTCCGAGTCAAGACCTGTGGCCTGTGAACTGTGGACACCTGCAGTTAAAACTGAAGCACACACACATATATTGTGAATGCTGGGGGCAGGAAAAAGTAAAAATGAGAAAGAAAAGGAAAGCAGATTTAGTGGTATGAAAAATAAGGCTCTGTGAGACAGATAGAGGGAAATTCTGTAAAAATCAGACAATTACATAAAATACATGAAAGATTTTCATATTCCTTTCCTTGGTGAAGTAGGGGTTGGGCAGGAGGTGGAGGAAGGAAGAATGGGGCAAGAGGAACCATCTAATTGTAGAAAAAATGGTACATTAGCATAATTGATGGGAATTTGGGAAGCTGATGCTTAGAAGAAAGAATGTTATATAACTAATAGGAATGAAAATGTGCTAAGACCCCATATGTATGGAATTGTTTTTAATAAATATTTAAAAATTCATACAATGCCATCTCTGAAAAAAAAATTGAGTATAATAATTTTTAAGAATAAACAATAGGCTGGGTGTGGTGGCTCACAACTGTAATCCCAGTACTTTGGGAGGCTGAGGTGGGAGGATCACTTGAGGCCAGAAGTTCGAGACCAGCCTGGCCAGCATGATGAAACCCTGTCTCTACTAAAAATACAAAAATTAGCCAGGCATGGTGACGCATTCCTGTAAGCTCAGCTACTTGGAAGGCTGCGGCATGAGAATTGCTTGAATCCAGGTGGCAGATGTTGCAATAAGCCCAGATTGTGCCACTGCACTCTAGCCTGGGTGACAGAGTACAGTGGCATAATAAATAAATAAATAAACAAACAAACAAATAATGGCTGCCAACATCACAAAAAGAGAAACAACCATGATGTGCCTCCTGAAGAAAGCACACAACACTATTAACACCATCTATGAAGTATTCACAGCAACAAAAAAATGGAACTGAAATTAGATCATGCATACCTCTAGATCCATCTTCAGTTTACAGGAAATAGGAGACAGAGAACTTATACAACAGTATGGAAATGAGATGAGCAAAATCCAGACAGTGGGAAATTCTGCAGGATAAATAACATGTGTCTTCCAGTCATAAACTGAAAAGACAAAAGAAAAAAGGAAGGGAATTGTAGATACTAGACTTGAGACAGCAACAAAATAGAATGAGTGAAATTTTTGGGTTCTGATTGTAACAACATAGCTATGGAAACAATTTCATGAAACAATTAGGGGAAATTTGAGCATACTTGTATATCTTTAACATTAAGGAATTATTTCAAATGTGTTCAGATATAATGTTTTAGAATGCTTATCCTTTAGAGATATATATTGAAATATTTGTGGATGAAATGATATGTTAGCTGAGATTTGCTTCAAAATAATTCACTGAGGCTAAGACAGCCAATGAGAATGACTGTGAATGGACAATTGTTGAAACGGGTTGTTAGGTTCATAAGCATTCATGATACTGCTGTACTTTGTGTGTGTTTGAAAATTACCATAATGAAAGATTTTTTAAATTCAAAGAATAAATGTGAACATGTTCATAAAGTCCTCTCAGCACTGTGAAAGGACTTGTAGGAACATGAAGTGTTAATATTTCAAAATTGTTATTTCCTTTTGATGTGGAATCTTTTCTGGTTTTAAATGTTCCTAATTAAACAGCTTCCACCAATTCTTACAAGTTAAGTATTGGCCAGGTGCAGTGGCTCATGCCTGTAATCCCAGCACTTTGGGAGGCCCAGGAGGGTGGATCATGAGGTCAGGAGTTTGAGACCAGCCTGGCCCGTCTCTACTAAATCCCGTCTCTACTAAAAAAATACAAAAATTAGCCAGATGTGATGGTGCATGCCTGTAATCCCAGCTACTTGGGAGGCTGAGGCAGGAGAATGACTTGAAGCTGGGAGGCAGAGGTTGCAGTGAGCCAAGATCAGGCCATTGTGTTCCAGCCTGGATGACAGAGTGAGATTCGGTCTCAAAAAGAAAAAAAAAATAGTTAAATATTGCTGCTGGCTACTGTCTCACAATGAAGCATGTTTGGTATGTGCATGCATGCATGTGTGGTGTGTTGTAGGAATAAGGTGGGGGGAATGTGCTTTAATATAGTGGGTTTTGGCATTGCATTTGTCCAGTTAATCCAAATAGACTGTGCTGACCCAGTCTTCTAAGAGACAGAAGAAAGGGGCAGTATAGGAGAAGCCAGCAATGGAGGTCAGATTGACACATTTAGGAAAGGAAAGTTTTGACTGTCTGCATTTCAACAGAGCCTCAACCAAGAAGACAGCTGCTGTAAAGAGGGTTCTGTTCTTGACTCTAGAGGGCAGAGATGAATTCAGAATTGGGGAGTTTCTGGAGGATAGGAAGAAGTTCCTATGTAAGCAAATTGAAGTCACCAGGTAGAGGCTGAGAAAATGCTGAAAGCGGGGCCGGGCATGGTGTCTCATGTCTGTGATCCCATCACTTTGGGAAGCCAAGGCAGGTGGATCACCTGAGGTGGGGAGTTTGAGACTAGCCTGGCCAACCTGGTGAAACCTCATGTCTACTAAAAAAAAAAAATACAAAAATTAGCCGGGCATGGTGTGGGCACCTGTAAACCCAGCTACTTGGGAGGCTGAGGCAGGAGAATCACTTGAACCCAGGAGGCAGAGGTTGTCGTGAGCCAAGATCATATCATTGCACTCCAGCCTGGGCAGCTTAGTGAGGCTCCATCAAAAAAAGAAAGGAAGAAAGAAAAAAAGGAAAGAAAGAAAGAAAGAAAGGAGAAAGAACGGAAGAAAGAAAGAGGAAGGAAGGAAGAAAGAAAGAAAGTGCTGAAAGCAATACAGTATGAGAAAGGAAAGTCAAGAGGGTAAACCCACACTACAACAAAGAACATCCCAAGATGAGAAGGCGGGTCCCCACAACAGATCCAATAGGCTCACCACCAATTCAAGAGAAGAGATGAAGAGCAATCATCCTGGAGTAGAAGAGAGGAAAGGTGCCAAGGCATTATTTGTGGAGAGGAGAGCCTAGGAGTTTGACATTGTGTAGAAAGCCCCAGATGTCCAAGGGAATGTTTTCAATATTCCCCAAGCGGACAGTGTTTTATAAAAGAAGAGAGTCTAGTGATCCACGTAACCACAGTAAGAAGTTGGGAGAGTTAAAGCCACCTTTGAGGAGCCTAGCAAGAACTGTGACACTGATGGGTAAAAACTCGATCTCTCCTCACTCTTCCCTCCTTTCATTTCCCTTCTCCTGGCTGCATCTTAGTGAAACAGCAGCAATTATGGCAAAGGAGCTATCCTGCACCACCATGAAGGAGAGGGTGGTAAAGGACCCCACAGAAATGGAGGGACTTATATTGACACAAAAATGGCGACAAGATCTAACTCCAGCATCAAATTAAAGTAACAGCAGCTACAGCAACTATGATAAGCCACCTGGAAGTGGAGTTGGGATAACCAAAGGGGCTTATAGCAGGGGAACTTAAAAACCACCATAGAGAATTAACAACCACTTTGGCATCCTTGAGGGAAAGGAGAGACTTAGGGGAAATGGTGGTTAGAATCCTTTATGTGAAAACAAGCAAGAAAAACTACTGATACCAATTGGTAATTATTTTCCCTGAATACCCTTTCACAAGCTGGTGACCAAGGTGGTAGTACATTTTAGTCACTAACTCTTTGATACGAGGTTATAATTTTGGATCCCATTTTCTAGCTTAAGTTAGATCAAGATTCATCATTCCTTCTAGGTACTTTGTGTGCAGAGAGGATAGGTAGGCTGCAATCAGGTGAACAGTGGTGTTTTGGACCAATAATCTCTGAGGTCAAATCACTAGGCCGGGAGTGATGGTCCATGCCTGTAATCCTAGCACTTTTGGAACCTGAGGCAGGTAGATCACTTGAGGCCAGGCGTTCAAGACCAGCCTTGCCAACAGGGTAAAACCTCATCTCTGCTAAAAATTAAAAAAAAAAAAAAATTAGCCAGGCACACGGGCACATGCTTGTAATCCCAGCTATTCAAGAAGCTGAGGCATGAGAATCACTTGAACCTGGGAGATGGAGGTTGCAGTGAGCCAAGATTGTACCACCACACTCCAGCCTGGGCCACAGAGTATGACTTCGTCTCCCACAAAAAAGAACCACGAGACCTCTCATGAGAACAGTTGGCTTCTTAAAAACTTAAGTTAAAAAAAAAAACTAGATAGGAGAAGTTTTAAAAAATAGCTAAATAACCACTAAGGCACACTCTGAGGCAATACACAATTGTACAAGAATTTAATAAATGAGCATCTATTTGTGAGTTTAGCTTTCCCAGGGCAAGGTTGGCTGAAGAGACACAGGGAGGCCTTTTACCTCTTTGAGATACACTGTCTCCATCCTTCTCTTGGTACAGAGTTGGTTCATCTCCAACCCTGTATATCAGACTATTTGGTGGTGGTCCTTCCTTGCCATTCAGAGCCAGCAGCCTTTTGTAAGTTCTGGAGATCCTCACTTTCCTCCACTTCTTCCATAAGTAGTCAATTGAAACTTCTCTGACCTTTCAAAATGTGAGATTTTTCCTGTGTTTATCCATTTAAAGTTTCTAGAACAGAATACCTGAGGCTGGATAATTTGTGAAGAAGAGAGTTATGCTTCGCTCCTGATTCTGCAGACAGGAAAATCCAAGAGGCATGGCACCAGCGTCTCCTTGACTTCTGGTGAGGGTTTTTGCATTGGGGCAAAACATGATGGAAGGTCAAAGGAGAGGCAGACAAGTGCAAAGAGGCAAAACCCAGGAGCCACCTTGGCTTTATGACAACCCACTGTCATGGACACATTCCCACAAGAGCTAATTCAGTCTCACAAGAGGGAGAACTTACTGCCACTGGAATGGTTCCAAGCCGTTCGTGAGGAATCTGCCCTCGTCACCCAAACACCTCCTACGAGACCTCACCTCCCAGCACCACACTGAAGATCAAATCTCAACATGTGTTTCAGGGGGAAGAAACTCAAACCACAGCAGTTTCCCATTGGGAGAGCCTGCTCTTTACTTTCTTTTGATGATAGGACGATGGACTGGAATTGCAGAAAAGGTTTTATTTAGACATTTTTTAAGACTTCCTGACCCTAAGGTATATGAACTGGGATGCATTTTCAAAAACACTTTGCTGTTCTCTTTGCTTTAAGATATTAAGTGTTTTTTGGCTGGGCATGGTGGCTTATGCCTGTAATTCCAGCACTTTGGGAGGCCGAGGCAGTTAGATCATCTGAAGTTGGGAGTTCGAGACCAGCCTAACCAACATGGAGAAACCCCGTCTCTAGTAAAAATAAAAAATTCGCCAGGCATGGTGGTGCATGCCTGTAATCTCTGCTACTTGGTAAGCTGAGGCAGGAGAATCGCTTGAACCCGGGAGGTGGAGGTTGTGGTGAGCCGAGATTGTGCCACTGCACTCCAGCCTGGACAAGAGTGAAACTCCGTTTCAACAACAACAACAACAACAAAACCAGCCTGGCCAACATAATGAAACCCTGTCTCTACTAAAAATACAAAAATTAGCCAGGCATGGTGGCACGTACCTATAGTCTCAGCTACTCAGGAGGCTGAAGCTGAGGCAGGAGAATCGCTTGAACCTGGGAGGTGGAGATTATGGCAAGCCGAGATCACGCCACTGAACTCCAGCCTGGGCAACAGAGCAAGACTCCATCTCAAAATTTAAAAAAAAAAGATATTAAGGGTTGTTTTACAATGTAGATTTATAACATCTTCTCATACATAGCCTATTTAAAGGTTAAAGACAGAGGATAAATTAGGAAAAAATATTTCTCTTGCTCCTTAGACCATCTATTCTGTAACATCTACAGTCCAACAGGTTGCAATGCTAAACGGCACTGGTGAGATCAGAGCTGCATAAAGTACAAGGCACTATCAGCTGGCAGAATAATTGCTGGGAGCACAGCTTTTTGCACTTCTCCTGTCATCTTTTCTTGAACCCAGTGTCAAGATTATTCCAAGTCACTTAAAAAAATATGGACTAAGATTACGGAAGCCTTGGAAGTCCTTATTTTGGACATTCGATTACTCCATTTATCTAGACCAGTCCTAAAGATTTCAAGACCACCTTAGCCAACTTCAGATCTTTACTGCACATTCGGTAAGGACCCCTAGGTCCACTCCAGGTAGGGTGGTGTAAAAAAAGACCCTATAGTTGCCCCATAGTGATCCAAGGCTTAGGCCAGATCTCAGGTGAATTTGGACTGCAAGGCCATGACCACACTTCATAGCTGCTCGTCTCAACTGGCCTCAAGGACATGTGTAGGCTTTTACTCTGCAATGGGCAGCATTATTCGAATTTATCATCTGACCAAAATATAGGCATATACTGAAAATTAATGTGAGCCCTTCATCACAATTGAGCTCATGTCAACACAGTCATGCAGATGAAAAGGAAAGAAAATGCACTCTAAGAAACAGAGGGACCCTGTCCAAAGTTTGGTTCTGCCCCCTCTCAGGTGTGTGATCCTGAGCAGGTTACTCTAACCAAGAAACCTACCTGCCATGAGGATACATGAGATAATGCAGGCGACGCACCTGGTTCGTAGTAGGTATGCTCATCGACTTTGCGATTAATATCATTGCGCAAAACAAAACTCACATGGTATTACAGTACATGCAAATGAGCTTCTAGGGAGCATGTTTCTCTAAGCTAATTTTTATTTTTTCCCTTCATTATCCAACTCTCCATCCTTTCTCACCCCTTTCTCATTATTACTAATTAGAAACTGTTTTCAGCAACAATTTCTTAGCAGGTGCTTCCTCCCTTGAATACAATTACAAATTAAGACCTGCCTCAGGTGACCCCTCTGTCCCTAGTTATTCATTGTAAGAATGTTTCCAAATAGCTCTAAACTAGACTCTCAGAACAGAGAGCCATCTACAGAGAAAGTAAATACCACCTTAGCTGTAGATTTCCCCAGGAATGCTGGAGGAGGGGTAGAAGATAGTGGAAGATGTTAAACAGGCAGTGAGGCTCCAACATAACAGACTTGCTCCAATGTATAGGGATCCTAAGCAATTTGTATGATTTGAGATGATTTTGCATGACCCATGGCCAGTTTTTATCTACTTTTTGGTTATATATAAAATGATTTATTTGTTATTATGTGTATTAGGATAAAATATAACTAGCACACAAAACTCGTGATTTTCTGGATATAATTGCTCAAAAAGAGATGTAAATAAAAGTCATGGAACAGCTATATATGTTCATGTGTGTGTGTGTATAATGTGCAATTGTGACAAAAAAGGAAGGCAGTGTCCTCATAATATATGGAACTCTACAATAACAGAATAAATAAGACAGCTGTCTGAAGACTTTACAGAGCTTAACAAAAGCATCATTATTACTCCTTTGTAGGCCCTGAGTTTCCTCATCTACAGAATTCAACAAACGGTTAATGACATTTCTTACCTACCAGACACTTTTCTGAATTCTGAGGATACAACAATAGGCAAGACAGACAAATTTCTTCCTTCTAGGAGCTTACATTTATGTAGAGAAGCATATTTAAACCCACAAAATAATTGTAGAGATCCGACGCGACGATGTACAAAGAAAGCTTTTGAAAGTTACCAAGACTATATCAATGTCTGGTACTGTTGTGAGATGCCAGGGGCAGAAATGAGATCTTGATTTGAGAATATCTAAAAAATGTCTAGCAGAAGGCAGAGAAATGCACTAGTGTGGGCAAATACAAATTGTTTTTGTTTCTGTTGGGTTTTCCTTTGGGATAAATTCCTGGAAATTTTTTCTAAACTTTTGCACAGTAAAAGACTTATTCCAAATAACTCCATTTGGAGATATGTACTCTTTAGAGGTAATGGGAAATGTGACTCGAAGAAGCATCATATTAGAATCATGTATCATAATCTTCAAATAGTTAATCCAGCTTGAATTAATCTAACCATAGAATTACTTTTCTCAATCAAATGTTGTTCTGAAATCCAAATATGTGAAGTGTAATTTGTTTTCCTTCATTCTCTAATTTTTAAGTTCTTTCCAAAAGAATTAGCAAATTTCCCTGGACTCATTTTCTCTTTTTAAATCCCCAAAGTAACTTATTTCTTAACTGGTTTTGGTTGCATTATAACTGCATTTGTTGGATTCTTCCTATCAGCTCAAAAGTTGGCTATTTGACAACATATAAAGGGCCAGCTAATTCTACTTGGGAAATTACGGCCTCTGTGAACTTACTAAATAACACGCTAGTGAATTGAAAGAGTTAAAAACAAGTTTCTAAACAGCCTAATCTCCAATCAGGGAATAGCTTATGGGCTGGGAGCTTGTGTCAAAACACAAAGAGTTATGAAATCATAACAAAATAACTGTCCAACAAAGGAGGAAACCAGCAGTTGATATACGGAGAGAATGTCATGTCGTGGAGCCAAAATGTAAAAGGGAAGATGTATTCACCAGACCTCCATGTGAGACAAGTCTATATAACTTGAGTCTTCAGTCCCTCTGCAAGTGAACAACTAAAGACAATGATCCGGCACCTTTGTACTGATTGCATCACGAGCTTGCTTATGTTCTGATGTTTAGCACTGTCACTGGGAGGATGGCATCACTATTTTGCCAAATAACCCAAGTTTAAATATTCATTTAACGTCATAGGTTCTTGCCAATGTGCATAGCAGGTTTGTAAATTGTACTTTTTGTTTATAGGCTTAGTCTCAAAAACAAAAAACCGTAAGGTTTTCTAGTTTGATTAAAGTAGAAAGCAGGTAAAAATGTTTGTTCAATCTGGCTATATAGTATGGCATGCAAGGTTTGTACATTTTAAATGTGGGGTAGGAATATAAAATGATATTTTAAAAGTAATCTCCCAGAACGTAGAAAGCCTAAGGAATTTTGTCTCTTTTCAGCACATTCTCGTTGGGAGGTCATATACTGATTCTAATAGTCTTGTTTTTCCTCTAAACATTTGGAACTCTTCACGCAGGATTGTCTTCAGAGCCTGCAGAGCATTTTTCTGAAAGTCCTACTCTGTGCCAAGTCTTCATCCTTTGGGGTGGGATGGGGGATGGGAGTCAATGGAAGAGAATGAATTTAATGATTTCTGGAAAGAGCCAAAAGTCATCCAGAGGCCAATCTGGTCAATGGCATGAGTGTAACCATTTGGGGTTAAAAAAAATAAGAAAACAAAAAGACTGTCTATAAAATGTGGAGCCTGGCCTGTCGTCTGGCCTGTGAACTGATGATTTGAAGGCAGTCCTCCAAGAGGCATTCTCAAGCAGTTTGGCTCATGACTGTTACTCTCTGAATAAATGTATAGAATCTCCAGAAGTGGCTATTTTTGAAGTAGTGTTTCAAACACTCATTTTTATATGACCTGGAGTTTGGTTCGCAAACCAGCATGGTCATACCTAGAGAAGAGTCAGCATTTACTATGGATCTGGAATCAAGATAAAGACTATTTGGTAAACACACTTTCTTGATAATCCAGAGGAAAGAAAATAATTTGCTGTGAATGTCTTCATTGTTCTTTCCCTTGGAACCTTGGTTAGGATTCAACCATTGTTTCTACATCTACAATATATGCCCTAGTATAAGGCAATGTCAAATATGGGACACTCCCATTACCTAAGTAAATGCTCCTTTTTCCCTCATCAAAAGGAGCATTTGCTTAGTAATGGGAGTGTCCCATATTTGACATTTAACTAGGAACATAGCTAAAAATCATGAATCATCTGCTTAAAAATAATTCATGTATTAATTTAGTTATATACATATTATAAATCATTTCATACATACTTATAAAATTGATGTGTCAATATTATTTTATATAAGCATATTATCTTTTTTTTTTGAGACAGGGTCTCACTCTGTCACTCAGCCTGGAGTGCAGTGGCACGATCACGGCTCACTGCAGCCTCAACCACCAGTGTCTCAGGTGATCCTCCCACCTCAGCCTCCCACAGCTGGACTACTGGTGCACAACTACATGCCCAGATAATTTGTATATTTTTTGTTGAGATGGAGACTTGCCATGATGTCCAGGCTGGTCTCAAACTCCTGGGCTCAAGAGAACTACCCACTTCGGCCTCCAAAAGTGCTGGCATTACAGGCATGAGCCCCTATGCCCAGTCCCATTTTATATAAGTATGTTGTCTTATATTTCATATAAGGATATCTAGTAATCGACATATTTTTCCTCCATCATATCTCAATTTTATCCCAAGCCGCAGCATAATATTAGGACAATTTTCTCTCATTCTTCCTGAAGTTTCATATTCTCAGCATTTACTATGCAATCACTTACTGTAATACTTCAAAAAAGTGATACTAAAAGGCTCATTCACATTATTCCCATTCTTGAAAATGTAAGGCCATTCACCCAAATGAAAGAAAAATTAAATATTTATTAAAGTTCACAAATTCTACTTATAGACATCCGAATCTAGCATTAATTGAGGGTGTTTTAGGATAATATGTCTTCCCTGAAAAGAACTTTATTATTCAAAATTAAATAGTGAAGAAAACATCCTATGGTAGGTGCCAATGAAAATAAAATGCTTCCTTCTTTCCAAGAAGAGATGTTGGGAAATTGGTACCTGGCATTTGAGTGTATATAGAGCTAATAATTTGCTCTGTCTCCCTAAAAAAGTTTGAACATCTTTTTTTTTTTTTTTTTTTGAGACAGGGTCTCACTGTGCCACCCAGGCTGGAGTGCAGTGGCATGATCTCCACTCATTGCAACCTCCACCTCCCAGGCTCAAGCTGTCCTCCCACCAAGTGAACCTCTTTCTGTATTTTATTTTCTGTTGAAAGGGTTAAAATGAATTGCCAACAGAAGTCAGAGTTCACAGGAAGAAGTGTGATTAGAAAGAGCATTGAATGGGCGTTGGTCACTCAGAAGGAGGGAGTCTGGGACTTTCCTACAGTCCAGAGATGGGGAATGGGATGCAGATTGAAATAAGACCACAGCTCAACTCACTGCTGGTCCAGCTTTGTCCACTACCCTCCCCTCCTGGGGTCATTGCAACCTCCACCTCCCAGGCTCCAGCAATCCTCCCACCAGTTGAACATCTTTCTGTATTTTCATTTCTGTTGAAAGGGTTAAAATGGATTGCCAACAGAAGTTACAGTTCACAGGAACTGTGATTAGAAAGACACACAAATGCAGAGCTTTTCTGTACTTGCTTTGTAATCCAGTGCGTAGAGATGTTGATTCCCATCTCTAGGGGCTAATTTCCCAAAATCTCTTCTTGGAAAGAAGGAACCACTTTATCTTCATTGGCACCTACCATAGGATGTTTTTTTAGCCTAGAGGGCTAGGCTAAAAAACTACATATTGGGTCCAATGTACACTACTCAGGTGAGATGTGCACTGAAATCTCAGGCTTCACCACCATGTAATTCATCCATGTTACCAAAAACCACTTGTACCCCCGAAGCCTATTGAAATAAAAAATATGTATAAAATAGCTAGCTACCTAGAGCTAGCTAGATAGCTAGATAGACAGACAAACACATAAAGACAGTATTGTAAACAGAGAACAGAATAGGTTTGTTTTCTTTTGGCATACAGTAGGTAAAAAAACAAAACATAGTATAATTGTTTCCTCCTAGAGATGGGAATCAACATCTCTATGCACTGGATTACAAAGCAAGTACCAAAAAGCTCTGCATTTGTGGAAAAAAAAATTAGAAAATAGCTGAAGGAGAGAGGGAGCAGAGAAGTAAGTCAAAAGGACAGGAATCTATTAATATTTAGTTAAATAATAATGCCTCTTATACCAGGGCATCATCGAGATTTTGGCTTGGGGTTTTTAAAGATTTTCAGCTTGAGGGTTCTCATAAACTATCCTGTTTTGATGCTAACCCCCATATAAACTGTCATTATATTTATCATGAATGAGGCCAATATTCTCATCCTGGCGGGGTCTCCAGACATTGTATGGCCTTGGTGGCTGCTCTCATGCATTCAAACGGTTCATGGTGTTGATTCTTTTACAAGGACGGCAGTGGTCCATCTCATGTCCAGCTCCCCGCTGTTCTCAGCAGCTTGCTGGCCTCTATGTTAGATTTTGGAGACAAAGAATTAAAAGCATTCTTCTGGAGAATGGGTAAAGAGCCCTGGTTATAAATTTCTCTCCTTCACCTGCTTTGCAGGGTCTCAAAATGACGGCCTTCAAAGAGCCGTATATAGCCTGCCGACTGGTTTAGCAAGCTGAATGAATCAGAGTTCTGCAGAGAAAACAGATTCAACAGAACTAATATACAAAGAGATTCATTAGAAGGCATTGGCACAAAATCATGGAGGCTGAAAAGTTTCGTGATCTGCTGTCTGCAAGCTGGAGACCCAGGAGAGCCAGTGGTGTAGTTCAAAGTCCTGAGGGCCAGGGCGCCAGTGGTGTAGTTCAAAGTCATGAGGGCCAGGGCCAGTGGTGTAGATTCCAGTCTGCATCTGAAGGTCTGAGATCTAAGAGGACTGGGGGCCAGAGAAGATCAATATCCCAGCTCATACAGTCAAGCAGACAGCCAATTTAATCTTCTTCTGTCTTTTGTTTTATACTCACTGCATAAGATGATACCTGCCACCCACCTCCCGCCACCCCCTACCCTGCTCCAAATTAGGGAGGAATGTCTGCTTTACTCAGTCCACCAACTTAAATGCTAATGTTTTCCGGAAACCCCTTCACAGATGCACCCAGAAATGATGGTTAACCACCTATCTGGGAATCGTTGACCCAATCAAGTTGACAAACAAAATTAACCATCACATGTACCCTGGTCCATAATCATCTACGTTGTAATTTCCTCTTCCCAACTCTGTAGGCACTTTTCCTTATAACCTCTGACAAGCACTGGCATGATCTGGAAACAGCATTATAGCCTTTAAACAGAGCAGATGTGGATAAACAGCCTTTTCTGTTTTCTGTATTTATTCCTTTCACAACACTCCATTGGCCAGAAATGTTGACAGTTACATGGATTTAAACATGTTACGAGTAAAAATTTCTTTTAGTCCCAGGAAAATGAGTTTGTATATATTTTCTTGAGCCTGAGGAGGTGACGAGGGGTAGTGGACAAAGCTGGACAAGGAGTGAGTTGAGCTGTGGTCTTGTTTCAATCCCCACCCCCGCATCTCTGGAATGTAGGCAAGTCCCAGACTCCCACCTGTCATCCTGCCCTGCGTTCATGGAATAAGAATTAACTCATTCACCTCTCAGGTTTTGTCAGGGTCTAACATTCTTTGGTTCCAAATAATAATGGCTGCAGGATACTGAGCACTTATCTGAACCAGATACTTTGTGGGGACCTACATGGGTCACCCTTTTAATTTACTTATCAGACAAGAAACTAAGGCTTACCGAGTTAAGCAACTGTCCTGGGGAAGGTACCTTTTCTTCAACTGGATCCTAATGAATGGTCTAATTCATTTCTGAAGAAGTGAAACAGAGGTTTCAGAACAGAGACAGAGATCAGCTGGGTTTCTCAACACATCTTTTGTTTCTTTTCCTTCCTTTGCTTTATCTTTCTTAGCCCTCAGGTGGGCAGAATTGAGTCATTAAAACTCTTCTTTCTATGACTCGTTATTGACACTCATCTATGTAAGGCTCTCATATTAGTTTCATATTTTTCCTCTTCATTCCCTGCTGCTATGTGCACTCACTGTAGTGTATTTTAATCTGTCTTTGTAATCCACTTTCCCTGTGTTTATTTAAACATATGTACCCTTGAAAAATAATGTTAGTGTCCGTGGTTTTGATTCACATAAATGCTGTAAAGCTTTTAAAGCTTTTAATCTCATCCTTTTTTCTTTTTGCACTCAACATTATTTGAGATCCCACCCATGTTGCTCTGTGTAAATAAATCTTGTTCGTTATGTGTGATGAACTCATAGTATTCCATATATCATATCACATATTTTCCTTATCAATTTCCCTGATCAACAGACATGTAGATTGCCTTCAGATCACTGTTACCACAAACAGTCTAGGATGTGCATCTCCTTTTTTTTTTTTCTTAAGTCTCTATAATTTGATTTTTTAAAATTAAATTTTATTTTTTTATTTTACTTTAGGTTCTGGGGTACATGTGTAGGTCATGCAGGATTGCTGCATAGGTGCATACTCTATCCGGCGTTTCTCCCCATGTTATCCCTTCCCACACCCCACTGTCCCTCCCCTAGCCCCCCCGCAACTGTCCCCAGTGTGTGATGCTCCTCTCCTGTCCACATGTTCTCATTGTTCAACACCCGCCTATGAGTGAGAACATGTGGTGTTTGGTTTTCTGTTCTTGGGTCAGTTTGCTGAAAATGATGGTTTCCAGATTCATCCAAGTCCCTACAAAGGACACAAACTTGACGTTTTTTATGGCTGCATAGTATTCCATGGTGTATATCTGCCACATTTTCTTTGTCCAGTCTATCATTGATGGGCATTTGGGTTGGTTCCAGGTCTTTGCTATTGTACACAGGGCTCCTATGAACATATGTGTGCATGTGTCTTTATAGTAGAACGATTTATAGTTCTTTGGGTATATACCCAGTAATGGGATTGCTGAGTCAAATGGAATTTCAATTTCTTCTCCTAATATGTCTTTGTGCCCACCGACATTGAATTTCTTTGAATTGTACGCCCAGGAATTGCACTGCTGGCTCACAGCAGTCGTAATTTCACCGGGTTTTGCCTGCTGGCTTTCTAGAAAGGCTGGGCCTCTTTAACCTCCACCAGTTATGTATGAGGATTACAACTCCCTGTATCTTCACTAGCACTTGTTATGGTCTGACTTCCAATTTCTACCAATCTCTACATTTTAAATGGTGTATCATTTTTTATTTCATTTGTTATTTATCTGATCGCCAGGGAGATAGAACATTCTTCATATAATTTTTAGCCATTTGATTTTCCTCTTGTGACTGGTCTAGCTATACCTTTGCCCATTTTTTTTATTCTTGCTGTTTCCTAACTTGGCTGGTTTGCAGATTTATGACTTTCTAATTAGCCTAATTATCTAATAGGGTGACTTTTTCTCTCTACATTTCCTGCTTTGAACTTCACTTTCACTATTGACTTAACTGGATTATCAAAAGTTTATTATATTTTAATGACATACTTTACAAAGGCATAAATTTTAAAACAATTATTTTTCTGTTGTAGTTGTCAATAGCTTCTCTTAATCTGCCATTTCTGTTTTGTTGATAAAAATTTCCTTCATTTGTAATATTTCCTAATATCTAAGAGATCCTCTTTTTTGGTTTTGCTTTAATTCTTTGAAAATAGTTTCTTTCCACATAAATTTTAGAATCAGTTTTGCATGTTAAAAATCCTTCTGAGATTTTAATTGTAATTACATTGAATTTAGAGATTAAGAAAAATTAACTCTACAAAGGTGAAGCAAGCTTGAATATGGTATTTAGAGTTCCATTTATTTAGGTCTTCCAGTATATGCTTTCATAATTTTAAATTTTTTTATTTGTAAGCATCCTGTGTTTTCTTTGATTAATGTCTACATTATAGTTTTTGTTGCTACTATGAATGGTGTCTTGTATTATATTTTATATTAAATTATTGTTTTTATGGCAAGGCTGTTGAGTTTTGTATATTGTTTTAAAAATCTGACAACTTTGCTGAACTCCTTTATTGATTTTAATATTTTACTGGTATTCTCGGGTTTCCCATGCATCTGATCTGTATCTGGTATTGCAACTGTAAATGATGACAATTTGATTTCCTTCCTTCCTGTTTCTAATGCATTGATCAGGGCTTCCTGTAATTTGTTGGAGTGGCAATGACACCAAGTTATACGTGTCTTATTCCTAACTTTAAAGGAAATTGCATCTAAAATCTTAAAATTAAATTTGATAATTGCGGTAGATCATTTCTACCACTTAGGATCTTCACCATCATGGTAAGTGAAAATGGTCTATGAACAATTTTTTCTCCTTGTACTGGATTTGGTATCAAGACCATACAAGCCTCACAAAATGAGGTATCCTTTCTCCTTTTTATTTTTGTGACACAATTAGTGTAAGACAGGGAGAATCATTATAACAATAGCCATTCTCTCTGTTTTCCCCACATGAATAAATGGCAACTAGTTATCAGGCTAAAAACACTGATTCTTCTATTTCCCATTCATATTTTATTTCTGAGCAAATCCCACTGCCTCTACCTTCACAATACTTCTCAAATCCAGCCAAGTACATCTCTCCACCACTACTTCCACCCTCATCTAAGCCGCTGTCATATCTGAATGATTCCATGACTTCAGACCTAGATTTCCTGCTTTTGTTTTACTTCCTCATAGTTTATTCTCAATAGTAAAGCACAAATAGTACATAGTAAAGCAGTCCCAATTTAAAGCATGAATCAGATCATGTGACTCATGTTGCTTCCTATTCACTTCCTTGGTGAGGGAGGGATTCCAGCTTTAGGGTTATGGGCATGGCTAATGGACAGATGAGATTGACATAATTGATTAGTCACATCTACTCATAGTCTAGCAGAGGAGAACACTGCATGCCACGGCTGACCACACAGGGGTTGCACTTGAGAACAGTGTAGACCATCAGGTGCTGTGGAAGGCAGGATCTGCAGTATCAAGCGGGTGTAGTGCCTCCTGGTTCCCACAGGAGGATGTGACTAGTTGTTTGAATAATTCCATAAGCTAGCAAGGAACTGAAATCCACTCCTCAGAGAAAAGCAGTAACTGCACCTGGTCCATTTGATAAGAGGGTTGTATGCCGGGGGAGCATAATCGGGAGGGGAATTTGTAATTAGGCCATCTGAGGCCCTGCTTTTCCTGAATGTTGAGGCAGCACGTAATACTGGGGCTTAATTTCAAACCTTATACCACAGATTCCCTGGTCAAAACTTTCCTGTGGCAACTTCAAGGTTCTTCATGGTCTGAAAACTGGCCTGATTTTCTATCCTCCCTACACCCCCAAATACTCCACAGTCCAGTCACAGCAACCTGCTTGTTCTCATTCAAGCACGTCAAACATGCTTTCACCTCAGGCCTTAAGCTCTTGCTGCTTCCCCGACCATGAGCCCTCTTCCCCCAAATATCTCCATGGCATATTTTCTCACTTTCTTCAGACCTCTGCTCACTCCCTCAAAAGATAATAAATGGCATTATTTTGCATCCTTGAAAACTTTATTTAAATGGTATATTGCTATATGTTGCTTTTCTTTTTTATTACTGTATTATTTAAAGTCCTCCAGATTGCTTCGTTGAGCTGTGTTCCATTCATTTTATCACCGTGTTTATTCCATTGTATGACTACAACAACATTTATTAATCTCATCTCCTATGGATGAACATTTATGTTGTTTCCAAGTTTCTTCCATTAAAACCATGCTTCAGTGAATAGCCTGCCGGGTCTCTTTGTGAACATATAAGAGATTTTTCTCGACCGTACATAAAAATATGTGGAATTGCTGATCAAAGAGTTCCAGACGCTTGCTGGGAGTTGACCTCCATGGTGGTGCCGGGAGAGTCCTATACAGTCTTCCTCCTGCTGAATATCACAGAAACTACTGGAAGATCTGAGAGACCCTGAGATCTAAAAGAGGCACCGACATAAGTTACGTGCAAACAGTTGTCTCCATGATTCACAGGAGGAAATTCCACTGCCTGTGAGAGGAGTCCCCCCTTCTGGTACTACAGCCAAGGGCCACCCTTTGTGAAGCATCCCTTGTCACTGTGGGAATGAACTCTGGCAAGACGCTGCCACTGGCAGGGAGCAGCTGCTATAACAGAGTGTGAAGCTGGGAGGTCTTAACTCTTAGCTATCTCTTAGATATGCTGCGTTTTCTCCCTCGGGCTTGCATGAGTCACCGTTTACCTACAGAGAAGAAAGAGCACTGGCCTTTGTCAATAGCCCTCACTGAGTTGAGAGATAACGATTTCCCCATGGGAATCCTTGGTATGGATTAGATGCTTAGAAACTGTGGAAAGAAACTCAAAACAGCTTCAGTGCTCCTGAATTAGAGCCCAGCTTTCAGATTCCTGGTGAAGAGTGCGGCCAGGAAAAGATGGTTGCGTGGGCATGTGCATCTATTTACTCTCTCCCTTCTCTTGTCTTTATTTTGTATCTTCTCTATGTTTCTTTCTTCTTTTCTCTCTTTCTTTCTTGGTCCTCTCTATAGGGCATTTCACCACCAATAGGATTTTATGACCCCACCTTGCTGCTGTAGTGTTCGTGTTTTGAAATCAAAGGAAGCCAGTGGAAGAAATGTTTAATATTTTCCAAAACTATTAAAATTCAGAAGAAATCCATGCATACTGAGCTAGCCCTTCCCTAGCTCGTGGCCTTTGGCTCATCTGTAACAGCCGTGTGCTTGGTATAGATCTTTTTGGTGCATCGTAGGAGTGGGTTCTCTTCCAGGATGTTATCATAGAGACCTCTGGGGCCCAAGAACCTCACAGAGACCCAGGAAGATGGCTGTCGTGACCTGGTTTTGATCTGGGAAACAGACTGACTAAACATTTCTCCATGTACAGCACCATGATACGTATACATCCATTTCCTTCAGAATCAGGAGCCTAATGCCACGTGGAGTAAGAGATAAAACATTAATTGAAAATGAGGAGAGTCGAGCTCTGATTCCACCGCTGCCATTGTCTAGCTGGCGACTGGGCCAACTGTTTAGCCCCCCGGGCTTTAATTACCTCATGAAACCATGAGGGCTTTGGTGTCAAACACCCATTCCCTCAAAATGTTTTAACCATCTACTTTCAGCATGTACTACTCTTCATAGTCAATTTTTGTTCTGAAATGCCTTGATGTTGGAAGGCATTACAAACTGCTTTTCTGTGTCCGAGGTCACTTGAATTGTAACCATTTGAGATCTTTAAGTGAATTTACAGATATCATGTTACTAAGAGATTGTAGGATTTCTCTGTCCTAAACTCATTCCAGGGCTGACGGAGGATCTCTGCTACTTTCTCGTCTTTGCAATTACCACATAGTTGTGGGACGGGACGTGTTGTCAGCCTTCTTGGTTGACGTAGCTGCCTGTTCCCTGTCTGTCTTCCAGGCATGTACCTGCTAGGGACACAATGTCATTGGAGTGAGACCATAACCCCTCTATTTCCCAGGCCCTCTGCCAGTGCCTCATGAGGATCGTATGCCAGGCCCACCGTACTGCATCCAGGAGGATACAATCTATTTCTAAGCTTCATAGTGAGCAGCATTGTTTCAATTAAATATTTCCCACTAAATAAGAATTGCAGTCTCCTCCAGTGGTTTCCCAAAGGGCATTTTCCATGAAATTGAAAGGAACATTCTTTTAAGGAGGCTGGCAAAGGCATTCATCGCATATTAACCACTGTAAGAACAACTTGCTTCTTGAATGTGGCTGCAATATGTATCTTGCCAAAGCACCAAGTTTCTCATGTGACTCCCTGATCCAAAAACTGCCATCAGCCCCCACTGCCTGTAGAATTCATGTTGCTTCTCTGCCTCTTTTTTCTTTTTTAAGAAAAATCCTCTGTTGGCCGGTCCCATCTTACTTCTTCATTATTATTGTTATTTCCCATTGTTTCTGTCTGTCTATTTTTTCAGCTATTCTCAAATAAACATACATCTATCTCTGGGGGAGGGGAGAGGACAAAACAAAAATCAACAGTAGTTGATTATCTGATACTGTTAAGCGCTATCATAGATATCTTCACATTTGTTATTTCATAGCTGAGAAACTAAGCTGCAGAGAGGTTGTATACATTGCCCAACTTATCAGTGAGCAAGTTGTTCTCAAGGCCTGTTTGACTTTGAGCTCATAATCATTCTGCTTTAACACACTGCCTAATCGAGCAGTTCCACACCCCAGACTGATAACTGCAGGGTTGTTCTGGAAGTCACTCCTGGAGGATGCCCCAGCACCTGCTCCTCCAGCCCTTCCCGTTACCTTTGTAAGCACTTCAACCCCTGCATTCAATTTATTTCTGCTGAAATAACTTGGGTGACTTCTGAATCCTGACATTAATATCAAATAATCGTAGAGCTTATATTTCTTTCAGCCCTGCCTCTTTATTTTACAAAGGAGTAAACTGAAACCAGAGAGGTACAAACAATTGTCCAACATGGCATAAGCACTTTGTGACAAAGTTCAATTACCTTTGCCCAGAAAAAAAAGGGACCAAAATGACAGATTGAAATAAGTGTTTCAGGGGCTTAGAAGTATTTAGCCTGGGGCCAAATCCTAACCAAAACTCACTGGCTCTAGCTCCTTAGGGAAATCACTTCCCCTCCCTAACCCTCTTATTTCTTCATTTGTAAAAATGAGGATAATAATAACCTTTTGCAGCATGTGGAATACTGGGAGGTTATATACATATAATGCCTAGTACAGCATCTGCCTCATCATATGTGCACAATAAAGTATTTAATATTTAGGTGCATTATTCTCAATTTCCCAAAATTAGCAAGGCCAGACTCCTTCGCTTTGGGGACTAACACGGAAATGCCCAATAAAAACAATCATCCTTTAGTTCTCACTCCTGCCTTGCTCTGAGAGGCTCAAAGAACACTACGAAAGCAAATCAGGTGCCTTGTGGGCTAAGACTAATGATACACTATATCTGACTCAAACATTTCATTCATTTTTGCACTCAGCAAAGAGTAAAATCATTTCTAATCAAGTAAGGAGTTCTCAAATTTTATTCATAGTATATAGTACTGGACTCAAAAGGGGATAAAAACATTACTTTTTAACATTCTTGCTAAAGAAATGTTCAGCCTACTCCATGTTATTCTTCCTCAATCCTTTTTCTTACATCAGAGAAGGTAGGGTAATAAAAATCTGTCTTACAAATATGCATGGGTTAATTATAATAACGTTATTTTATACTTTCAACTGCTGTTGAGTGGAATGCAAAAGGCACTGTGGAATTTATACTTGCCTTAATAACTTTTTAAGTCTCTGAATATAATAGGCATTAAAGATTTCTAGAATGCCCAGGGTTCTGAGTCATGGGGAGCTGCAGGTGTTTCTAACGCACTGATTCTCATAACGCTGAAATTCTCTCCCTGCCCACTGACTCGAGGGATCTAACCAATGAACGACATCTATTCATGGAGAGATGCATGTTAGGATCACAGCATCACAAAGGCGCTCTTTTCCTTCCTTCCTTCCTTCTTTCCTTCCTTCCTTCCTTCCTTCGTTCGTTCCTTCCTTCCTTCCTTTTTTTGAAGTTTTGCTCTTGTTGCCCAGGCTGCAGTGCAATGGCGCCATCTCAGCTCACTGCAACCTCTGCCTTGCGGGTCCAAGCGATTCTCCTGTCTCAGCCTCCCAAGTATCTGGGATTACAAGCATGTGCTACCACGCCCGGCTAATTTTGTAGTTTTAGTAGAGATGGGGTTTCTCCATGTTGGTCAGGCTGGTCTCCAACTCCTGACCTCAGGCGATCCGCCCACCTCAGCCTCCCAAAGTCCTGGGATTACAGGCATGAGCCACTACACCTAACCCGAAGACGCATTTTTCTAGACAGTACCTGGTCGCTGTACACCAGTTACCAGTGCAGGGAGTGTGTGAACACAGCCAAGAATCTGGACTGAAATTCAGAAGGCTTTTAATCCACTATTGGTAGTGAATATTTCTGACTCAAGTCTCAACAGAAAACAGAGTGCACTCAAGATGGTAACCAAAGAACATTCAAGAAGAGACTGTTTGTGGAGAAATAAACAGGATCAGAAGGGACTCTGAGGCACCAGGGGACTGACGACAGTGGGTAGCCATTACCACCCCTAGGTTTGCAGGGGCAAGAAGAGATCTGGCCGTTGCCAGAGCCCAGTTGGAGCTGTAATGTGGGAGAGGAGCCCTTTGATGGGAATTTGCCCATCAGTAGAGGAACAGGACCACCACACTCCAGCAAAGAGAGGAGTCCAAAACACTCTGACATCTCTTTCCCGCTTTCTGACCACTTACTGGTGACTACCTTTGGCTCAACCAACAGAATTCCATTGACACGGCCCACACAGGCAGTCTCCTGCAGCTCAGGGCAGAGCTAAAAAGGTGGAAATAGATTTGGAGGGGCAAATCAAAAATAACCTGTGTGGCAAACCTGTGAGTCCAGGGAAAGTCACAAATACAGTTTCATTTTTGTTTGTTTGTTTTGCCTTGGTTTGTCCTGCATTGGAATGGCTATGTGACGAATTCACACTTATTGATGGGAAAAAGTTATCTACTACATACTTGTACGGGATCAATGGCGATTGAAAGGTCCAGATCAATTCTCTAAGCAGCTGAATTCTCTTAACCACCTGGGAAGATATGTCACATTTTTAAGCCATACAAAGATCTTCAAGGCTCTGCATTCCAGACAGTTTTCTTTATTTGTTGGGATTTTCGGAAGCCCAATGAGTGACACTCCTGTTCCTTTCAATTTCCCTATATTGGGAGATTGAAAAATCAAGTAATTAAAAAATCAGATTGAAAAATCAGCTCCCCCTTTCCATACTCTACCTTGGCCTTAAAAGAAAGAAAAAAAGTAAAAAAGAAAAATCAGCTCCTCATGACTCAGAACACTTGGCATTCTAGAAATCTTTAATCTTTATATTCAGAGGCCTATAATTCACAATGACTTTTGCATTTCATTCCATAGCAGTTGAAAGTACAAAATAACATTATTATAATTAACCCATGTTTGAATGACAGATTTTTATTACCCCATCTTCCCTTATGTAAGAAAAACGATTGAGGAAGAATAACAGAGTATTTAATATTTAAGCTGATATTAGACAGCAAGGTTTAGTAGGAAGACCAAATGAGCTTACTAAAATTGTGCTGCAGAATCAAATGTATCCACTCAGTCACCGGCAAAGCAGGAAAACTGCAGGTTTTGCCCACAGGGGCAAGGTCTTTACTGCTAACCTCTTGAGCAGATGAAAATACATGCTTTTTGCAAGTGGACAGATCCCTAAAGAGAGAGAGGAGCTGAGGCGCCATGTGCAGTTCCTTACCTCATTCAGGGATTAGGTTTGTCCTTGTTCCTGGGTGGAAGAGTGAGTCACCTGCCAACAACATGTAAGGAAATATGAAAACAGACAAAGCAGATGGTCCCATGATCCACCCACCCTTTATTCCCTTTCTGATAGTAACCTCCAGGGGTGTTCTTCTATGGGTGAAGGTGGCCCACTTGTCCCCTAGGCTTTTAAGAAATGTGTCAGTGCCCATGTCTGACTTCCCAAAACCCTGGCTTGACCTGTTAATACTGATTTGTACAACTTCTCGGAGGAACCGGTTCCTTGTTTTCCTCCCCGTGGATCCTCTGTGCCCCCACACTGTGGGGTAGACAGCAGGAGACCAGCCTCCACCTCTGCTTCTGTCCTCCAGGTGGCAGGAGCACCATCTGGACTGTTCTACAGCCTCAGACCAAGCCTCAGACCAAGCCAAAGACAACAGTGTGTTCACACACAAGAACACGCTGTGCTTCTCCAGATTCCCAGGAAAGCAAATCCCACTGAAGGTCAATAGTGATACACTGTGTATAACTCAACTTTGGGTAGGAAGAACAAATATGATGCCTTAGAACTTCCTTTTGTCAAGGACTCCTGAGCCTTCTCCTAGGTCCCGTCTGATCCTTTATTAACTGGGTTCTTTCAAGCCCTGTGTATTCAGTGTCACAAATTCTTGAGCAGCCGAACTCAAGTACCTAGGCTGGAAAGCTGCTGTAGTTGCTCTGGAGAGAGCAGCTGGGAGTAGCACATGCCCTCCTGCCCAGGCCCCACTGACTCTCATTTCCAGGCTACTTCTCCTGCCCCAGAAGTTCATCCAAATACAGTGCAACAGGGGCTACCTTCTCACTCTAGTGGTCAGAAACTAGAGCCATGTATACAACTGCCTACTTGCTATTTCTTCTTGGATGTCCCAAAGGAACCTGTCCCACCTCTGCCCCAAGCCTGGTCCTTCAGCAGTGTTCCTTTTCCATTGTCAGTGAGGACATTCCTACCCGGCCAGATGTGCAAGCCAGAAACCTAGAAGTCAGACCTGCCTCAACCCACATCAAAGTCATGTCCCAGTCATTTCCATTCAGTTCGAATTCTCTCTTGAATCCCCCCACTCCCCTCCATCTCCTCCTCTACTCCCGTGGTCTGTGCCACGGGGCAAGTCATCTCTTGCCTTACCTATTCTACCTGCATTTGGTCTCATCCTGCTTCCAATTCAGTGCCACTCTGCAGCTACATATTTTTTTCCGGAATGCAAATCTCATCATCTCACTTCTCTACTTTAATGCCCTTCAATAGCCTCCTATTGCTCCTGGGAGAAAAATGAAGGCCTGACATGATCCACTAGAACTCATCCAGCCCTTCATGCATCTGCACCTCTTTTTGGGCCACACTTCTATGGACCTCCCACTCTTTGTATTCTGGTCCCCCAGGTACTACTTTTTCTCCCACCAAAGGGCCAGCACATGTGCACTTTCTCTGTGGTGCTCCCCTCTGTGGAGGTTGAAGGCTTTAGTTCTCAGCTAGCAGGACTTCCTCAGGGGCCCCTTTCTGACTTTCTGGAATAGACAAAGCCTCCCCGACTACATCTTTTCACGACAACCATGGGCATCCCCCGTTCAGAGCACTTGCTGTAGTTGTCATTTGTTGTCACTTAGGTGGATTATTTATTAATACTTATCTCCCAACTGAAAATGTATCCCCATATGGGCAAGAATGACCTCTAGTTTTGCTCAAAATGAATTGTATTTGCAGAACCTGGCATGAAGATTGCTAGGGTTTCTGTAAACATTTGTTGAATGAACAGCAAGGTTTTCCTCAAACACGCACACAGCAGGAATATCCCTGTGGCGTTACTTCCACTCTGGGTTGTTCTTCTCCAGCTCGGCCTGGCTCCCTGGTTTGGCCAGCATCTAGCCCTGGGGAAAGTGTGTTCTTCCACTCTGTGCCTATCCTGAAGGGTAGCCACTAGGGTGGGTTCCAGGGACAAAAGGGCCAACACGAAATTGCTGTGCCAACCAGTCCTGCTGGTCTCTTTCTGCTTTAGGCAGAAGGCAGATCTCAGCTGTGTAATAGGTATCAGAAACTCTTAGCTCCTTCTCACTCTCCTTCTCTCCTTTTACTCCTCTCCTTTCTCCTAATTCCTTAACTGACCACACTGCTTAAACATGTTTCCTGCCAGGGAAAATGTAAACCAAACCCTCTGCATACAAACCAGCTGTGTATAACCAGGTCAACGTAACAGAGTGGTCCCAGTACATACCCGTAGAAGTGGGGGACTTTCGGCCTGGCACGGTGGCTCACGCCTGTAATCCCAGCACTTTGGGAAGCTGAGGCAGGTGGATCACCCGAGGTCGGGAGTTCAAGACCAGCCTGACCAACATGGAGAAAACTTGTCTGTACTAAAAATGCAAAATTAGCCAGGCATGGTGGCACATACCTGTCATCTCAGCTACTCAGGAGGCTGAGGCAGGAGAATTGCTTGAACCTGGGAGGCAGAGATTGCAGAGAGCCGAGATCGTACCATTGCACTCCAGCCTGGGCAGCAAGAGCAAAACTCCATCAAAAAAAAAAAAACGTGGGGGACTTTATCTAATATGCATTATTTTGTAGAAAAGTGTCTGCCTGTGCCTTTCAAAATACATATTCTCCCATAGTGTGTGTGTGTGTGTGCATGCACACGCATGTGTGTGCTCAAGATACATGTGCCTGTAGTGTGAATGTGCCTGAACCTGTGTGTGTGTGTCTGTGGCATGTGTGTGTCTAGGGGACCTGGGGAGGGAACCGTCTCTACATTCCACAGACAGCCCTCTCACTTCCACAGCAGCTGCCTGAGGTCCCCCTAGGAGATTCTGGGACAATTAGCGACCATCTCCTGGGTAGTCATGGGAATCCACCTCACAGACCACCAACTACAGGGAGCAAAATGGACTCTACTGATACCACCTGAGATCCAGCTCATTGTTGTGCCAACCTCACACTTTCTCTAAGCTGTTCACAGCCGCTGACTACGTAGCAGGGATGACGGGGTAGGCTTGCCTGTTCCTGGCTGCCATAGGCCACTTCCGACAGCCAACTTTTACTTAAGGACCACCTGATGGTCTGAGTAGGTCTTTATACTCTGCAAGACCTCAGGTGCCTCCTCCAATCTTTCCCTACTAAGTTTGCATTGCAGTGGGATGGCTCCCCCAGCCACACCCCTAGGACTCTACACATCTGTCTCTAGCGGGCATTTCCCGATTCAGTCCTTGCATGTTTAATCCCATTTTAGGATCTGCATCTTTGAGGTCCCAAATTAACACATCATCTTACTTGTCTCCTTTGGAGAGCAGCACATCCAATAACAGTAAGGCCTTCCAGTCATGCTTTTCTGGGACTTACAAACCTTGAGACAAGAAAGGATGGGAAAACAACATTCAAACCACCCATATTGGCCAGGCATGGTGGCTGATACTTATAATCCCAGCACTTTGGGAGGCCGAGGTGGGCAGATCACCTGAGGTCAGGAGTTCGAGACCAGCCTGGACAACATGGTGAAACCCCATCTCTAGTAAAAATACAAAAATAAGCTGGGTGTGATGCAGGTGCCTGTAATCCCACCTACTAAGGAGGCTGAGGCTGGAGAATTGCTTGAACCCAGGAGGCAGAGGTTGCAGTGAGCCAAGATCGCGCCATTGCATTCCAGCCTGGGCAACAAGAGCGAAACTTCATCTCAAAAAACAAACAAACAAACAAATCACTCATAACTAGTGCATGTACATATTGGTAGACCATACACAATATGTACTTTTTACGTAAATTAAGCCGTTTCCAAAAATGCCCTTCAAAAGTAAGGAAACAACTCAACAGCATTCTGGGGTTTGTCAGTCCTTTATCCTGATAAATTTCTTTTGGACTTTGAGGGCATCTTAAATAGTGACAAGTCCTTTAGTGACCTCAGCAAGGCCCAGGTGTTGCATATAAAAGGCCAGGGCCACCATTCTAATCAGAAAGCGTTTAATTCCAGGCTGAAAATACTCTTGGCTTTGTGATCTTCTCCTCCTTCACAGGGTCAGAAGCCAAAAAGGAATGCTTCGTATCACAAACGGAAGGAAACTAGCTGAGGGAATGAACGAAGCATCTGTTTTGAAGTGGAGTTGTCAAGGCTGTACCATGGAAGAGGAAAATGAAGTTCATAGCTTCACAAACATTCTTGGATCAAATAGTCCATCAGAGGAATGGTCTCATTTGCATATGTATGCCATTTATTCTCATTTGATATTCATATTCATATATGTGCATATAAATGAAGCCATTTTAATCTAGGAAATGGTTGATCTGTCATTCTAATCAGAGGGTGTTTATTATTATTAAAAATAACTACAGCATTTATTACTTACTTGCTATTGCCAAGCATTATGGTAAGTATGTCACATACACTTTCATTTAATTTTCAACTTACAGAAGAGGAAATTATGTGCTGTGATAGGATTCTGCAAACTAAAGAAACGATTTTATCCCCTGCGACTTTTTTTCTAAATTGATTTATTTTTAATCATTGAATCAGTTGCCAGACCAATTAATCATAAGATTCTAAGAAGGGAGCTGCATGGGCCACTTCCAGAATAACCAAGGCAGGGAGACTGTAAGCCTTGCTCTAGGTCACACCGTGAGCAAGGGCAGAAGCAAGATTCAGACTTAAGATTGTTCAACTCCAAAGACTTCTTTCTGTTCCCTAGAACAACAGTGAGCACTTAACAGTAGTTAAATGCTTTAATAACAAAGTCCATGATTAAAGAAATTGTTACGCATCTGAATACAGAAATGGCACATCAGATTTGAATCTCAGCTCTGGCTCGGTTGTTAAATCATCTTGACAAACTGAACTTTCTCTTGGGAAAAACGAGCATATCTTCTGGAAGGTACGAAAGGGCTAATGATCCTGAAAAAGCCCTGCCTCTCTCAGAAGCAATCAAAGGAATAACAAAGAATAATGAAACACTATGTCAACATAGTGTGCAATGGACTTGCTTAAATCAAACACAACATTTTAGCTTCTTATAGCATTGGGAATCACATTATCACGGCTGAGTTATGTTTTCCTCACTTCCTCATGGCCACAGAAATTCCAAGTTGCAAAATGAAATTTAAAAAAAATCCTTTACTTCTTTGAAAATTATTCACTCCTTTCCGCCTGTTTGCTCCCTGAGAAATATTTTTGAACAGTGTTTGCTACCCCCTATTTATAGCTTTCCAGTTTTGGCAGGTATGGGAAAGTTTATAAGTGGTTTGTTTTCTTTGCTATATCCAGTGTTGATTTAGGTCACTTTAGCCACTGAAACAATTGGAAGCACTTTCAAGGAAGGCAAAGCCTGTTGACAACTGATAACATTGTAAAATCCAGATAGTCTAAATCAGGATTTCTTTGGGGGGCTCAGATGAGTTAGAAAATCTTAGCAGCACCATGATTTGAATAATTATCTTTACTTCTTTTGTGTGTGTGTGTGTGTGTGTGTGTGTGTGTGTGTGTGTGTGTGTGTGGCTGTCGTGGAGGAAGTTTGCCCTTGACATCGGTAGGAAAAGCATCTCTCAAACATGTTCCCTGGTGACTCTGGGTTTGATGCTGACTTTGACAGCTAGGTAAGAAAACATGTGACACTCTGTATCTGAGCTGTAAAGATCTACCTTATGAGCCTATGTCTAACACCTAGCTTTTCACCAATTTTTCATGCTGACCAGAAGCAAACATTCATGGTGCTTTTGTTTAGGAGAGATACCTGGAATTTCTAGGGTTTGTTTCATAAATGTCCGAACTAAATAAATACCTTTGAAAGCCACTAGAATTATAGGCATCTTTTTTTCCCATCTGGCATGTTTGTATGGGTGGTACGGTTGGGTTTTTTTTTCTGGATTTTTCCACCCTTTGCCTCCCTATAATTTGTGGGCCTTGAGAAAAGTCATGGTTTGCCCTGTAAATGTAGAGGGCGAGCTTATTAAATTAGGGTCATTCCATTTTTTCTTGTCGCCTGGATTCCTGTCTGCAGTGCTGTAGGGAGTGGGACCACAGGAATAAAGAGCTTCAACACTGAGAGATGGATTTCCAGCTTCAAATGCTGGAAAGATGGCAGCGTTTCTGAGATTAAATGGCTCCTGGAAAGTAAACCTCATCAGGGACAAGAGCAGAATGTGGAGGCTGCCCACCCGCCTGTCATCTGATCCAGTGGCAGCTCAGAGGGAATAAAACCATCAGATCTCCTAAAGACACTTAGGAGGACAGGAGGCCCTTGAATAGCTCCACCCATCCATCCATTGGGACTGCAGAAAAGGCAATTAACTCTCACACACACCTGGGAAACCAGGCATTTCCCCCCACATTTAAATGAGTAAGGGACTTTCTCCAAGGTCACTCAGTCAGGTTAGGTCAATTCTGGAAACAGATCTGAGGCAGTGCCATACACATCCCCCTAACCTTCACTCCCATCCGCCCCAACCCCCTGCTCCGCCCTTCCCCCACCGGGCTTCTAATTTGTAGGTCAATTCTTTCCTTTCGGTTGTGGTCACTGATTTCCTCTCCTCTCCCCTTTTTGAAATTTTTTTTTTTTGTATTTTCCCCCCAGCTTTATTAAGGTAAAATTGACAAACTGTATATATTTATGATGTACAATGTGATGTTCTGATATATGTATACATTGCAAAATATTAAATCAAGCTAATTAACACATTTATCACCTCTCATACATACGCTTTCCCTCTTTTCTTTTTTTATTTAAAAATATTTAATTGACACTTAAAGATTGTCTGTCCCTCTTTTAAAATGTGACTAGTAGCTTAACAAAGTGTTTACATTTTTTTTTTTTTTTTTGAGACAGAGTCCCGCACTGTCGCCCAGGGTTGGAGTGCAATCTTGGCTCACTACAACCTCTGCCTCCCAGGTTCAAGCGATTCTCCTCCCTCAGCCTCCCAAATAGCTGGGATTACAGACAGCTGCCACTGCGCCCAGCTAATTTTTTGTATTTTTAGTAGAGACAGAGTGTCACTATGTTGGTCAGGCTGGTCTCAAACTCCTGACCTCATGCCGCGGCCTCCCAAAGTGCTGAGATTACAGGCCTGAGCCACCGCACCCGGCCTAAAGTTTGTTAATTAGGAAAAAATTCAAATATATACAGAGGTAGAAATGAAGTGGCTTTGTTGTCTGGGGTAAATAACGGAGGTTCCTCATCTCATGCTAAAGAAATCGAGGACGCTGACACACAAGAAGCGAGTTTAAGAGCAGAGGTTTAAAAGGTAAGAGGAAAGAGAAAACTCTCCTGCAGAGAAAGAAGAGAGGGCCTCCGGGGTGCGTCTTCTGGTTTCATAGTGAAATGCACGGGGTTTTATAGACGAGCTTGAGGAGGCGGTGTCTGATTTACACAGGACCCAAACATTGGTTGGACCAAGTGTGTCTTTTACATAGCACATAAAGAAGCTGGCCTCCCGAGTAGCTGAGACTACAGGCGCATGCCACCATGCCTGCTAATTTTTGTATTTTTAGTAGAGATGGGGTTTTACTATGTTGGCCAGACTGGTCTCGAACTCCTGACCTCAGGTGACCCACCCACCTCGGCCTCTCAAAGTGCTGGGATTACAGGCGTGAGCCACTCAACCTCTTCTGTCTGTTTCTATTCATCCTTTTCTTCCCTGTCAAGTATTTATTTAAGAAACCAGATCAATTGTCCTAGTGCTCATTTATTGTCCCACTGTTATTATACATGTATTATTTGAGGATGAAGAGTTGGAAAATCTCTTCCACCAAAATTCTAGCAACAAATAAAAAGCATTAAGTATCAAGAAATAAGCTATTATTAATGTGTAGATGAGGCCTAGGTGATGATGATACATGCAAGAAATAAGAGAATGACCTTAGATTTTAAAATAGATTAGTAAAAAGGGTTATAATATAAACCCCTTGTTGTGATTTAAGTGTAACCTTTTCTAGAGATACAAAATACCTGAACAATAACTCATTTTTGAGGCACAAAATTGAAACTGAAAAAGAATGTACAATCATAAAATTATCTGGACTGATCCTGGGAGAAATAGTAGATTAGTTATCTTTTTTCTCCCCTGGTCAATTCCCCTACACCTTGTTATCTATTAATAATTCATTTTTAATTCCCGAATTTTAAGAACAGCTGCTTTATTAAGTTGCAATTGACATACAGTGAAGTGCATAAAGTTAAGGAATACAATTTGATAGGTTTTGACATTTGAATATACTTATGAAGCAATCACCACAATTAATATGATGAACATATGATTGGACCCAATAAGTTTCCTCCTGATCCATTATACTCCCTCCTTCCTAACCCTATCTACACCTGCCCCCTACACCAACCAACAATTGATCTGGATTCTGTCACTATACATTAGTTTGCATTTTCTAGAAATTTCTATAAATGGAATTATTTGGTGTATAGTCTTGTCTGGCTTCATTGAGCATAATTATTTTGAGATTTGTCAATGTTGTACTGAGTATCAATAGATCACTTCATTTTTTTTTTTTTTTTTTTTTGCTGAATAGTAATTCTTTGCAATCTATTTCTGATTAACTGTGGGAAGATTTACAAAAATCTCTTATCTGGACCACTCTTCTTTTTTTTTTTTTTTTTTGAGGAGGGGTCTTGCTCTGTTGCCCAGGCTGGAGTGCAGTGGCGTGATCTTGGTTCCCTGCAACCTCTGCCTCCCAGGTTCAAGCAATTCTCCTGCCTCAGCCTCCTGAGTAGCTGGGATTGCAGGAGCGTACCACCATGCCCAGCTAATTTTTGTATTTTTAGTAAAGATGGGGTTTCTCCATGTTGGCCAGGCTGGTCTGGAACTCCTGACCTCAAATGATCCAACCACCTTGGCCCCAAAAAGTGCTGGGATTACAGGTGTGAGCCACCGTGCCCAGCCCTTGGACCACACTTGAGCCTTTAGTGTCTTCAATACTTCTGATGAGCCACTGGTCTTTTAATAGCCTGAGGCGAATCACACTTCACTGAAACCCACTCCCAAAGGAATAAATCTTTCCACTATCATACTCTTTTGAGCTTTCCTGACCCCAATTCAGATATGTAGGGATCTGAATTCACTATTGTCTTCCAATGCTGTAATTACATGAGTAGGTAGGTGGTGGGAATGAGTAGAGTCAGAGGAATAATGACATTCATTTAATGTCATAGTAACACCAATTTTTTCTTAAAGGCAACCCCAAAATCCCTTTACCCACCAATCCTCTGAGTGCTTCTAGTGCTATAGAATAGTTGAAGGATTCTATTTCTTTTCTTTTTTGAGACAGAGTCTCTCTTTGTCACCCAGCCCAGTCTAGAGTCCAGTGGCACCAACATGGCTCATCGCCCCCTCAAACTCCTGAGCTCAAGAGATTCCCCTGCCTCAACCTCTCAAGTAGCTGGGACTATAGGCATGCACCGCCATGCTTAGCTAACTTTTCTTATTTTTTAAAGAGATGGAGTCTTGTTGTGTTGCCCAGGCTGGTTTCAAACTCCTGGTCTCAAGCTATCCTCCCGCCTCAGCTTCCCAAAGTGCTAAGATTACAGGCATGAGTCACCACACCCAGCCAATGCTATTTCTTTAGCTACTATAAGTTCTTTTACATTTTCAAAAGATTAAAACAATTATGGTAGAGAGAATGCATTTTCTGATATCTTATGCAATGGATGTTGTTGTTTAAGACTCAATATTACTTAAGATGCATTAAGCATCCTTCAAAGATGGTGTTGATCTGATGATTGTGAGACACATCCAGAAACAATAGTTCCAGAAAGAGATGAACATAATCATGGTGAGAAGAGAGAGAATGGAATCACCACTTTTCATCTTGCTCCTAATCCAGATTATAGAATGAAAATAATGCTTCCACACTATCTCCCATCCCCTGCTCTATTGTGATTTAGTATAGTTACAGGATGTCTTTTCACTAGAAAAGCTTATCTTCTTAAGAAAGCAGTCTTGATTTGCTTGGCACATACTGGCCGTGAACATTCAGCCTTTTTCCTTAAAAAGTCAAAAGGGGAGTGTGAGGAGGGAGTGGCAGGGAATCCGGGGTCATGATGGTCATTTTATTTCTTCCTAGAATACGATATTCTTTGCTGGTTGCCAGCATGCTTATTTTTATGTAGATTTGACCTTCACGGCAACCTTGAACAACTAAAATAGAATAAGATCACTATAAGCTACTTCAAAAAGCTTGGCTCTTGAAAGTATATAAAAATATAAGACAAAGGCAGGAAAACTAACCAGGCCACAGCTTTGAGCAAAGAATCATAAGGCTTCTTGAGCCTAGTTAAAATATCAGCTTTGTGCATATTAGATTCCATCCTTTGTTTGATTATTTCTGCAGTGAGTGCTGCCTTTATCGATTGAGAGTGAAATGTTCAAGAGCATTATATTACAATCTGTCTCTAAATGGCTTTTCAGAAATTTCCTGTAACTCTGAAGCAGAAATTATGCAGGGAACTGAGAGCAAAGCGACTAGACAGTTGAATTTCACCCAGACTTTTGCATATGGGAAAGGGATAAAGCATGGCTAAAGAGACTTATATTGGTTTTCTTAGTAAAGAGGGTCAGTTTCAGCTTATTATTATCTCATCAGCAGAAACTATGCTGAATACTATATAAAGTCAAAGTGACAGGGGTTGTGGCTTTCAGGATCACAATACTTTAAAATGTCTCAGAGTCCAGAGCCTTTTGGCTCATGTTGCTCACTTGATGATCTCCTTCATCCAGCTCCTCCTACGTGTTCTTGCCTAAATCTCACCTCCTCCATGGAGCCGCTCATCCTTTTTCATGGATTTCTTCTTCTTTGAAAACCTTATTTTTTAAATCACTGAATATCATCTATACATTATTTTCTAATATATATTATATATATTCTAACATATATTATTTCCTAATAGTTTCACATGCAATTATTTTATTTTATAATTAGACTACAAAATTCAGAGCACATCTTATACACTGTATGTCCTCCAAAGAAAAGTATAATGTACTGTGCATAGATGGATAATTCTTTCTGTGTGTATACCTCATTCTCCTCCTCCCCCCGCCCGCCACACACACGCACATTGGTTCTTTTAGTCAAAGAGGTGACTTATCCAAATTAATAATCTTTGGGTATATATACCAGAAACTCCAACTCAACTCATCTTAAACAATAAAAGGAATTATTGACTCAACACAACTGAAAAATGTGTTTGTATGTGTGGTTTCAAGTGAGGCTCAATCCAGTGGCTCAAAGACCTCATTTCTTTCTGTCTCTCTGCTTTATTTGCCATGAAATTGGCTTAATCTCATAATTCCTTTGGTCACAGAAGGCTGCTAGCAGCTCTTGGGACAATATATGCATCATCATTCACACCTAAACTAAGGAACATCATTGTTCCAGCATCCCCAAAAAAGGTCCTGAGAATCACTTTGCTTGGACTAGCTGAAGTCACATGTTCAGCCCTAACCATCCCATAGAAAGAAGTATGGATCAACTGATTAACTTAGTCTAGCTTCTCTGGAACTATATGGATTCCCAGACCAAAATTGGGAAGGTCACACGGGCACATGGGAGCTTGACAAGTGACCAACAAATTCTATAAATCTTCAACCAATTTTATCGACCTCCCATAATCTGCAAAACATTGCATCTCATATATAAGGGATTTGTTTGCTGGCTTTTTGATATTTTTATTTTAGAGAAAATAAAAGGAACTAATCTATAACTTTGGCATTGGCTGACTTCCACAGAGTTTGGCAAGCTTTCAGGGGGCCACATCAGCAGAATTTTTTCCAGGGATGGTAGCTCCTTTCTGTTCACTGCCCTTCACCACAGTTTTGTCTTCAAAAAAATGCAAAGAAGGAATGATAGAAAGAAGACAGGGAAGGCGGGGTGTGGGGAAGGAGAGAGGGAAGGAAGGAAGGGAAGGAGGGAGGGAGGAAAGAAACGGAGGGAAGGAGGGATGGAGGAAAGAAACGGAGGAAAGGAGCGAGGAAGGAAATGAATAAAAGAAAAAAAATGCAGTGTGTTTTCCAGGCAAACATAGAAGTACCTGCGGTTCTGGCTCACTCAAGCTGGGGAGATTCCCTGGACCAGGTCTGTGAATAGAGTATTAAGAATGTACAATGAAGAGCCACCATCATTTGCTAGATATTCCTTGTAATGGCTAGTTTCTTGTCAAATGAATACTAGATATTTTTTAGGGTGGGGTTGAGTTCCTTGAGGTAACATTCTCCTTAAATATGAACCTTGTTTCTTTTTGGCTTCATTTTAAACTCTACAGAGGGAAGCCACATCCCATAGAGTTCTATTTCTTTTTTATTTTTATTTTTTTTTATTGCATTTTAGGTTTTGGGGTACATGTGAATAACACGCAAGATTGTTGCATAGGTACACACATGGCAGTGTCATTTGCTGCCTCCTCCCCATCACCTATATCTGGCTTTTCTCCCCATGCTAGCTCTCCCCAACTCCCAACCTCCTGCTATTCTTCCACTATTTCCCCTGACAAACCCCAGTGTGTGATTCTCCCCTCCCTGTGTCCATGTGTCAAAGACTCTAAATTTTATCCAGACTCTTGACCTTATTTTTAAACTCTTTTCCCATATTTTCAACTCCCTGTGAGATATCATTACATTTAATCTTTGCCAATAATCACTGATATGGTTTGCTTCTGCATCCCCACCCAAATCTCACGTGGAATTGTAGTCTTCAGTGTTGGAGGAGGGGACTCATAGGAGGTGACTGAAGCACAGGGGCGAGCTTCCCCCTTGTTGTTCTTTTGATAGTGAGTGAGTTCTCATGAGACATGGTTGTTTCAAAGTTTGTAGCACTTCTCCCTTTGTTCTCCCTCTCCTGCTCACCATATGAAGACATACCTGGTTGCCCTTCACCTTCCACCGTGACTGTAAGTTCCCTGAGACCTCAGCAGCCAACCTACCTGTACACCTGGCCAAACCATGAGCCAACTAACTCTCTTTTTTAAAAAAATAAACCACACAGTCTCAGGTAGTTCCTTATAGCAATGCAGGAAGGGATTAATACAATTCCATTATATTAAATATACTCAAATCAATTTCCTCATTAGATATTACCATAGAATGAATATTCATTTTATTTCTCATCAATGTAGATATATTTTTAATGAATGTGGCTTGATGATTTCATGACTAGACAGACTAGTGAGTTCAGTTTGCCACAATCTTATCATCAACAAGAATAAGATTTGGGTTTTATGTTTATAATAAGTTCCCTTTTGCTTTCATCGAATTGAAAAATTTATTTACTTTTAGTCTTCAAAATGAATAGATACTGGACTTCTCCAGATTTCTATACATTTCAAAATTAACTAGAGCTCAGAGAGTTTTTGAGTGTCTAGGGAGTGCATTTGTGTGTATATGAGCACACATGAGATTTCCATTTGATGGATGAGATTGGATGTTTTTGAAACTTATAAAATGGTCATGTTTTTTTAAAACAATGCCTTATTTAAATACATTTCTTGATCACTTTAATAAAAACATCTTTACATGTTGTTGTGTTTTTAATTTCTTGAATGTAATACTCAAGCAACAAATATTGTATATTAAATTGCCACCTGCCTCAGGATGCAGTATTAGATTCACACATCCTTGCATATTTTCTATTAAATTTGAAGTGAGTCCAACATTTTTATAAACCTTAACTTCATGTAAAGGTTTGATAGATAAAAGAGTTATTTAAATTACCATAACTGAGGATGAATGTACTTTGAACATCACTATCAAAATGTTATAAACAGATGTGACATTTATCTGCCCATTGTATAAAAGAGAAGAATTGAAATATAAGAAAGTTTAGCATGCTAAAATAACATCCTAAAAGTGTGTATGATTAAAAACAACCTTTCAACATTTTCATGATATATAAGACAAATTTTAATGTTCCATTGTAAGGTCATTATAATTGAAACATATCAGAATTCAAAGGACAGTGTATACACTTCTCTTTTCCAGTGAATCAGATTTTGATGAATACTTTACTTCAAAATTAATTAGGAGGGAGAAAATTGTATCTCATATTACTGTCCTTTAAGTCATCCAGTAAGACCCCCCATAAAGCATGAAAATTGTGCACTGTTTCCATGTACAAATTATGCACAAACAATAAAGCTATTGCTTGGTCTGCAGTGAGATTATACAGAAAAGTGATGGATGCGAAGTGATTTCATGCAATCGTATGTCTCTCCAGTGTACGTAAAATCATTTAAATATCTTAAAGTCTTTGTTATCTAAAGGATTTTTGCACTGAAGTAAGGATTAAGTACAAAATACTCATCTATTTCATTAAATTGTTGCTACATTCCATGGAAGAACAATAATATATCTGTAATTATAAAATGCCTATCCTCCATGTTGGATTATTACATTTTGGCCCAGTAGCTTAATACATATTAGTATACAGTACTTTAATTCATAACTTCCATTTAAACAGAGACAGCCAGTGATAATTCAATGTGCCTAAAAAGTTGTAGAGAGGTATGTTCTATCTTCATTTCTAATATATGTAGAAAAGAGACTTTGCTTAGGCTCTGTTGATAAAATTGGGATCTTAATAAAAGATAATAAATAGTGAAAAGTCCTATTTCTGGACTTTCTGCAAGGAATGAATAAATTATAATTTCCATTTGAAACCAAATTCTGTTTTATAAGATTCCAAGTAATTTTCTTCTGTTGATTACTATATTGTTAATTTGATGGTTTCTTTTATTTAAAAATTGAAATAAAAACCATATATATTTGAAGTATACAATGTAATGTTCTGATATACATATATGGTGAAATGATTAATATAGTAAAACGAATTAGTATATCCATTATCTTATATAGTTATCTGTTATTTCTTTGGTGCAGTGAGAATACTTTAGGTCTACTCACACAGTTAATTTTAGGTATACCAAGCAGCATTATTAACTATAGTTACCATTACCCTGCTGTACACTAGATCACTAGAATTTACATAGCCAAATTCTGTTCCCTTTGATCAACATCTTTTTATTTCCCCAATATCCTGACATCCAGTATCTATAATTTATAGTTCTCTGCTTCTATGAATTTGCAGATTTTATTTTATTTTATTCTACTTGAGAAGCAGTCTCACTCACTCTGTCACCCAGGCTGGAGAGCAGTGGTGTAATCTCTGCTCACTACAACCTCCTTCTCCCAGGTTCAAGTGATTCTCCTGCCTCAGCCTCCTGAGTAGTTGGGATTACAGGCATGCATCACCACCATTGGATAATTTTTGTATTTTTTATGGACATGGAGTTTCACTATATTGGTCAAGCTGGTCTTGAACTCCCCAAGTGATTTGCCCACCTTGGCCTCCTAAAGAGCTGGGATTACAGACGTAAGCCACCATGCCCAACCTGGAGTTTTCAGATTCCACGTGTAAGTGAGATCATGCAGTATTTTCCTTTTTCTGGCTTATTTCACTTATTTCACCCTCCAGGATCTTCCACATTATCACAAATGTCAGGATTTCCTTATATTTTAAGGCTTAACAGTACTTCACTGTGTATATGTATATAGTGACATATGCATCATATCATATAAGTTATCTATTCCTTTTTACCCATTTATATGCTAAATGACATAGGCTACTATAAATAATCCTTTAATGGACATAGAAGTACATATATCTATTGGAGACACTGATTTCATTTCTTGAGACATATACCCAGATGTGGAATTGCTGGATCATATGATAGTTCTATTTTTAATTTTTTTGGAACTTCATTACATTTTTCCATAATGGCTGTACCAATTTATATTTCCATCAACAATATACAAGGGTTTTCTTTGCTCCACATCCTTGCCAACACTTGTTAACTCTTGTCTTTTTCATAATAGCCATTCTAACAGGTGTGAGATTGTGTCATTATGGTTTTGATTTGAATTTCTCTGAAGATAGTGATGTTCCAGGTGTTTTCATATACCTGTTGGTCATTTGTAAGTCTCCTTTGAAGGGATATCTATTCAAGTCTTTTGACCAATTGTTTCTTTCTTTTTTTGAGACAGAGTCTCAATATGTCACCAGGCTGGAGTGCAGTGGCACAATCTCAGCTCACTGCAACCTCCACCTCCCAAGTTCAAATGATTCTCCTGCTTCAACCTCCCGAGTAGCTGGAACTACAGGCCCATGCCACCAAGCCCAGCTTATTTTTGTATTTCTAGTAGAGACAGGTTTCACCATGCTGGCCAGGATGGTCTCAGTCTCTCAACCTTGTGATACACCTGCTTTGGCCTCTCAAAGTTTTACAATTACAGGTATGAGCCACTGCACTGGCCTGTTTGACCAATTTTTAATTGGATTACTTATTTATTCTGTTGAGTTGTCTTACGTATTTAGGAGATCAATTTCTTATTAGATGCACGATTTGCAAATATGTTTTCTCCATTTTTAGATTGCCTTTTTATTTTGCTGCTAGTTCCCTTTGCAGTTAAGAAGCTTTTTAGTTTAACATAGTCCTACTTGCTTATTTTTGCTTTTTTGCCTGTGCATTTACTGTTATATCCTAAAAATAATTGCCAAGATGAATGTCAAGGAGATTTTCATCTAACTTCTAGGAGTTTGGGATCTTATGTTCACGCTTTAATCCATTTTGAGTTTATATTTGTGTATTGTTTAAGACAAGGGTCCAATTTTATTCTTTCATGTGAATATCTAGTTTCTCATCATCACTTACTGAAGAGACTACCCTTTCTCCATTGGATATTGTTGGTAGCCTTGTCAAAATTTAGTTGACTGTATAAATGAGAATTTATTTCTAGGTTTCTTTTCGATTTCATTGGTCTGTGTACCTATGATTATACCAGTGTCATACTGTTTTTATTACTATGTCTTTGTAACATAATTGGAAATAAGGAACATATTCTGCTTAGTTCTACTTGCTCAAGATTATTTTAGCTATTCAGTGTCATTTATGATTCGCTAAAAATTTTAAGATTATTTTTTCTGTATCTGTAAAAAAATGCCTTTGGAATTTTGAAAGACATAATATTGATTCTGTAAAAAACTATATAATATGGACATTTTAATATTATTAATTCCTGTAATCCATGAACATGGGATTTTTAAAATTTATTTCTGTCATCTTTAATGTCTTCTGTCAATGTTTAATAGTTTTTAGTGGACAAATGTTTCACTTCCTGCATTAAATTTCATTCAAAGTATTTATTCTTTTTTATGCTCTTATAAATGAGATTGGTTTCTTGGTTTCTTTTTTGAATATTTTATTGCTTTTATTTTAAAAATACAAATATTGACTTTGTATCCTGCTCTTATGTATGCATTTTTTTCATGAATAGAGTGCTCTAGATTTATATAAGGGAGACTGGAAAACTTTTAGCTATTGGCCTATGAACTCATCGCAACTAAATTACAAGAAAACTCTGATATTATTTTTTGTAGACATCATGGCTAACACTCACTTTCTGTGACTCAATGACTATTGGTGCTTTCTTTGCATAATGTTTCTATTATTATCTCTCCGATGTTAGCATTATATAATAATTATTTGGAAGAACTGTCAGAAAATGAATAAAAGCAAAACAAAATAAACTTTGTTTTGGGTTTAATCCCCTACTGTGTTTCTCACATCAATGCATATGCTCTAAAATTCCTGCTCTCCAGAGCTGGAAGAGGTGTCCTAGGGATAAGATAAATTACCAACAGACTCTAGTTAAGCAATAGGTAATATATCTGTTTAGATGCACAGCACCTACGAGGAAAAATATGAGGTTCAGACAAAAACTCTTCAATTCTGACATCAGAGTGTGGTAATCTCCCAATTTCCCAGATCAATATTACATGCTTAAAGCATATTGTTAATTACTATGAACTTCAGTTTCCTCATTTAAATAAAAGTAGTATCCCAATACTGACAGTGTAACAAATTGAGACAATTTAAGTGGTGTCTATCATTTGTATCTTCCCATCACCTCTCCTCTACCTCTTAAATAAAAATAAAATTACATTCCACCAATTCCCCAGGAGGGTCTGTGGCCAAGGTTGCCAAAAACAATACCTTACCTCCTACCTACATGTATGATCCAGGGGCAGGTACACTGGCGCTAAGAAAACCAGTCAGGTAGCACACCCATGCCTTTTGTGGTGGGAATAAGATCCCACTTTATACCTCATTTATGGGGATCTGAGGAGCCACTTCACAGCCTTAGTTAAATGCCCATTGATACAGTGATAGGAGAGAATAAAGTCAACACCTTGAGTAAAACAAAAATAAGTGAAGAGAAATAAAAATTTACCCAAGAGACTTGCCTAAAACAATGTCTACAAAAGAATCCTTTGAAAATTGCAGTGCATTTTGCATCCTATAAGATCATTTTGTGTTTTTCAAGCTCTTGTTTCTAAAGGATTGAGTTCTCTCTGTCTCTCTCTTTCACCTCATTCATGATGTGCAAAACCTAAGCTAAGTTTTGAATAAATAGTAGGCACATTTACTGAGCTTAATCCTAGAGGGCATTCTTACTATGGGGGATGGCAGGCAATTAAAACAAGAAATGATGATAACATGAAATACATGGCAAATGAGGAAAATGTCAAGGTGCTCCAAGAGCAATTCACTCTTGGCTTCACTGAGAAAAATCAGTTTTATACTGACACCCGAGGGAAATTAGGGCAATTAGAAGTTAACTGGGTAACTGGCTGGGCGTGGTGGCTCACACCTGTAATCCCAGCTCTTTGGGAGGCCAAGGTGCTTGACTATCTGAGGTCAGAGGTTTGAGACAAGCTTGGCCAACATGGTGAAACCCCATTTCTACTAAAAATACAAAAATTAGCCAGGTGTGGTGGTGGGCGCCTGTAGGCCTAGCTCCTAAGGAGGCTAAGGCAGTGGAATCGCTGGAGCCGGCAGGAAGAGGTTGCAGTGAGCCTAGACCGCACCACTGCACTCCAGCCTGGATGACAACAGTGAGACTGCATGTGAAAAAAAAAAAAAGTTAACTGGGTAACTCCTAATTTGGTGGAAGGAATGGTGAGCGTAATGAAGAGACTTTTCAGACTTGGAGCCATTTATGTGAAACCATGAGCGAACAACCGCTTGGTAGCCCTAGGAGCCAGATTTACTCTTATGCTCTGGAATGTAGATCAGGAAGGAATGGAGGTGGTTGAGTTGGCAGAAATAAGACCAGAATAGGCAACGCATACCCAAGCATGGCTGCGCATGAAAACGACACACTTGTTCTCTTCGGCTGCGATGCCCTGCTCACTCAGCGTATATTCCGCTGTTTCAGTGACTTTCGTCATAACACAGCCTTTGCTCCCCAACAACTTCCTCCCCCCCACCCCACCCCCATGCTTCCTTCCTTCTCCCCATTCTTCCTGTGGCAACATTTTAGAAGTGGAAACCAGATTCACTGACAATAAGCGCTATCCTTTTGTAATTTCTTAGACAATTTAAGGAAAATGAGTACTGACACATCAGAAACAGAAACTTTTGGGCCAAATTAACATGAAACAACGTCAAGAAATAATGTGCCCTGTTTCACTAAATGCTGTCATTAGGTTCAACACTTAAAGGCATGAATTGTATATCTCACACCTAATGTTCACTTTAATATGTTTACATTATGAAAGTACTATAATGTTATAGCAGAGAAATTAGGAAATAAAGGCCAAGCAATTCTGTATGATCACATTAACCTAACAAAAACCCATAATTTTCTTGTCATATATCCATTTACTCATTTGACATTTTATTCAAAATTGATTTCTTCATTTAAATAGAAGTGTTTCAATGTAAACAATGCATTTTATTTTAAACGTCACAACTTATTACATGGATTTCTATTTTTAGAGAAATGTGTGCACACTTTCACTTCTTTATAGATCTTTAAAATACAACATTTAGTATTCTCAATACTGGTCAATGTTCAATCAAGTAATTTCTATCAATAGTTATCAATGTGGCCAGACCCGGTGGCTCATGCCTGTAATCTCAGCAGTTTGGGAGGCCCAGGCAGACAGATCACAAGTTCAGAAGTTCAAGACCAGCCTGGACAAGACGGTGAAACCCTGTCTCTAGTAAAATACCAAAAATTAGTTGGGCATGTTGATGGGTGCCTGTAATCCCAGCTACTCAGGAGGCCAAGGCAGGAGAATGGTTTGAACCCAGGAGGCAGTGGTTGCAGTGAGCCAAGATTGTGTCACTGCACTCCATCCTGGGCAACAGAGCGAGACTGTCTCAAAAAAAGAAAAGTTATCAATGATATTAGAATATAATTTCTAAAATTATGCATACTGGAAAAAATTTATTTATAAACATTTATAAGTATATATCTTGAGAAGGTAGGGAATCAAATGGTTTGACAAGACACTGATTCTTATTTTGAGGAAAAAGCATTTTTGGAAAATGTATAAAAGTCAGAGAATAAACTATACATTTTCTTTTCATGAATTATTCCTCTTAACCAAGGAATAATTTTTACAACTCTATAGCAAAAAGATTAATATCTCTCTATTTCCTCTAAAATGAAAATAGAAAAACAGCTTGTAGATAATACAGAATTTTTTTTTTCTTCCTTTCTTTCTTGAATTATACCACTGCTAGTTTTCCATAAAACTTAGAATAAGAAATTACAATTTTGTAAAATCATATATTTGACATACTTATCCTTAAAAAAAAACTTTAAAAACACCATTTGTTGCCCATTAGTAATATTTGGAAGTCAGAGATCCAATGTGCACATAGTCTCCAAAAAGATTTTGCCTTTTGTGATAGTTCCCAAAATTGAATATTTGTTCATTGTAATTTCACAGAGCATCATTTTCTTTGAGAGAAAAGGAAACTGTACTCATTTTAGCTGTCATTATTTTCAGTCAATCCCAGTACTTTTTTATGTTAACATTTTAATAATGCATAACATTTTTAACCACATTTTATCAGAAACAAATTTGTTCTATTGCCCAAAAAAGTCACTTATATGAGATATTTGTTGTCATGCATTGTCAATATACAGATGTAAATATATTTATCATTTACATATAAATGAATGTTGGAACACAGGCACATGGCTTTTGACATATACATAAATGTGATGTGAATGATTATAGAGGTGATCAGGGCCCCTGGAGGTAGCATGTTGTCTCCCAGACTTTCAGTTGTTATTTTCTGCATTTCCGTGACTGTCATGAAAGCTGCATTTTTTCTGCCATGGGTAACACAGGCAGAAATGCCAGGAAGCTAACATAGTCTGGGAGCTGTCCTCAAAGGGTTACTCTAGGAAGCTGATGTACAAATACCCTAGCCTCCTGGCTCCTTGAGTGAAATCATTCAGAGACATCTATATTAGACAAGTCTCAGAATTTCCTCGCAGCATTAAGTTCCAAGATATCAACAGTGGTGCCTGGCTTCATAACACTCCATTTAATGCATATTCTCTATGTCACTTCCCAACTTTACTACCGGTCTTCCTGCGCCTCTGTGTTAGGCCATTCTTGTATTGCCATAAAAGAATACCTGAGACTGAGTAATTTATAAAGAAAAGAGTTTTAATTGGTTCCTGGTTCAGTAGGCTGTAAAAGTATAGCATGGCATCCACTTGGCTTCTGGGGAAGCCTCAAGGAGCTTGTACTTATGTGGAATATGGAACAGGAGCAGGCATCTCACATTGCAGGAGCAGGAGTGAGAGAGAGGGTGGGAGGTGTACCACACTTAAACAAACAGAACTTGTGTGAACTTTCTGTTGCAAGGACAGTACCAAGCCATGAGGGATCTGTTTTCGTGACCAAAACACCCCGCATCAGGTCCTACCTCCAACATGGGGATTATATTTCAACATGAGATTTGTGTGGGGACAAATATCCAAACCCTTGTTCCCCAAATCTCATATTTCTCTGCTTCTGCTCCTGAGTTTATGATGTTAGAAACAGCCAGGGCATATCTTGAATACTTTGCTCCTTAGAAATATTTTCTGCCAAATACCTTAAATCATTATTCTAATGTTTCAACTTCCACAGATTTCTGGGGCATGAACATAATGCAGCCAAGCTCTTTGCTAAGGCACAACGCATGTGACCTTGCTCCAGTTCCCAATACGTTTCTCATTTCTATCCAATAACTCATCAGCCTTGATTTTATTGTTATTATCACTATCAGCAGTTTGGTCACAACCATTTAACGAGTCTCTAAGAAGCTGCAAACATTCCCTCATCTTCCTGTTTCCTTCTGAGTTCCTCAACCTTTTCCAACCTCTGCCTGTTACCCAGTTCCAAAGCTGTTTCTACATTGTCAGGTATCTTTATAGCAATACTCCACTCATTGGTACCAATTTTCTGTATTAGATTATTCTTTCATTTCTATAAAGAAATATCTGAGCCTGGGTAATTTTTATTTTTTAAAAAAAGGTTTAATTGGCTTACAGTTCTGCAAACTAAACCAAGCATAGCACTGGCATCTGCTCAGCTTCTGGGAGGGACTCAGAGAGCTTGTGTACTCGTGGTGGAAAGTGAAGCAGGAGCACACATGTCACATAGTAGGAATAGAAGCAAGAGAGAGTGAAGAGGAAGACGCCACAAACTTAACCAGATCTCACACAAACTCTTTTACTATTGCAAGGACAGCATCAAGCTATAGGGGATTCATCCCCATGAACAAAATACCTCCCACTAGGCCCCATCTCCAACATTGAGGATTACAACTCAACCTGAGATTTGGGTTGGGACAACTATCCAAACGATATCACCCTCCCAGACAGACCAATCAAAAGCTCAGTGTCAGTTATTGCAGGACACAAAATTAAGATCTCTTGTGTATCTTTTTATCTTGCCTCATGAATAGTAGACACTGCAAAAATATGGTATACACACACACACACACACACACACACACACACACACACACACACAGAGTAGTCTCTCCTAATTCATGGTTTCAGTTTCAAGTACTGTCTTCTGCCTTAGACATCAGGGGTTTGGAAGGTATCCTCCACAGATAAGGTGGACTATTGTAATACACTCTACTTGTAATATATACAGGTATACGTGTGCACCTGTATATTTATATGGGTGTACACTTCTATATCTGTATTTATCTATATCTATATTTTAAAAGGTATAAGTAATCTACATTCATCATAAGAATACATGTAAGATATGGAAACTATATCATTCCAGTCTAATGAAATAATTGTGAAATTTTGTTATGTGAATCTATGGTTGTTAAGGTATACCCAGTTATTCACAAAGCTTCACAAAATAAAAGTTGTAAAAACAAAAATTTCACAGCCATGTAGTTTGAAGGATATAGCAGCCGACACTCTGTGAAGTGACCCATTGCCTATAAGTAACCCCACTTTTGCATTAATTTCAATCATAAAGGAATAATATTTTTCTATGAGTAGGGTTGTTTTAGCACATATATGTTTCATTGGAATTGTAGTAGTCTTTGGTGGAAGTTGATATTTTATTTTTTTGATAAATTAATATGGTGAAAAAGAACTTAACCTTTTGGTAAAGTATGTACTTAAATTTCATAACTGAAATGAATAAATTAGTATACATAAATCATTTCATCTTTATTGTCTCAATTTTCAAATATAAGCTTCTTATCACTCAAATAGGAAAAAATAATCTGGCACTGAAAAATGTTAATTATTTATAAGGATACACTTGTTTGCTGTTTCTCAGGAATGGCTCAGGTCTGTATAGACTTACATGAGGTATTATTTAAACTGTGACTTTATTTGTTGTTACATTAAATGTTACAATTAATGCTCAAATAAGGTGCATATACTATACTTTGGCATATTAGATAACTTACTAAGAAACTTGTAATTTAAGACCTTAGTAAACAGGAAAGAATACTGAGTAAATACAACATTTTTTTTTAAATGACAGAAAATCGTTGCATTTTGTATGTTTTAATTTTTGCCTACTTATTTTTACAATGTACATTTTTTATATCTGTGGTGTTTGACATTCTTGTATTCAGTGCCTGTCATACAGCATTTTAAATTCTCTTGTTAAAGAACAAACACAAACGCATCGCCTTTAAAATGACACAAGTTTATGAGGACATATGACGAATGTGCAGAATAGACCTGTCAAGTGGACTTTTGTTCCTTTCTTCAGCTCACCAATGTGAAATAGATTAAATCTGAGAAAATAACGCTTGCTCCATTTTCCAAACACAAAATTGGTTGGAGTATTTTGAATGTTCAGGGATGCTTTGAGGATCATATATCTCTGTCTATAGAATAACATTCTCCTACTTTAATAGCATTTTCTTCATGCAAAATAATCTGTGAGATGTTGAAAAACTGCTGGTTTGAAATGTTTCTTTGTCAGCTTTTTAAGCCTTTGAAGTCTTTGTGTACATAGTTTTCAAACTTTCCAAGTTTCATGAGATCAGGGATGCAGGGAAGAACATTTATTCTCTCAAAAAACAGAAAATGAACACTCAAAGAATAGATTCAGTCACGTATTCTGCATCTTAAGGATATTGGCTATTTGGTATTTCCTGGAGATTTAAATGAGTAATACCAATCTCATAATATTTTAGCATATTATAACTGTCACTGTCCTTGTAAAATTATTTACAATAATGGACTAGGAAAATATTTTAATATTCATTCAGACTACTGGTGATGATGGGTAAGCTTAGCAAAGGCATTCTTTAAAAAACTGAGTAAGAATGTTATCATATGTATATCTGGGTAGTATTTGCTAATATATGGTTTTAAGTCAATGGGAGGACTCTAAGGGATCTGGGCAAAGTAAATTAGAAGCCTTCTGGAAAGGATTTGCCTCTGTTTATGCCATCAAGTATATTGATGATTTGTGGGAGGAGGTCAAAATATCAACTTTAATAGGCATTTGGAAGAAATTGATTCCAAATCTCATGGATGACTTTGAAGAGTTCAAGACTTCAATGGAGGAAGTAACTGAAGATGTGATGGAAACAGCAAAGGAACTAGAATTAGGAGTGTGACTAAATTTCTGAAATCTGATAAAATTTGGATGAATGAGGAGTTGTTACTATTGATGAAAAAAAAAAGAAAATTCTAAAAGTGGACTCTACTCCTGGTGAAGAATCTGTGAACATTGTTGAAATGACAACAAAGAAATTTACAATATTACAAAAAGTTAGTTGATAAAGCAGCAGCAGAGTCTGAGAAGATTGACTCCAATTCTGAAAAAAGTTCTATAGTGGGTAAAATGCTATCAAACACCATTGCATTACTACCTAGAAATCTTTCCTGGAAGAAAGAATCGATCTGAGTGTCAAACCTCACTGTTGCTTTAAGGATTTTCCACACCCACCACAACTTTTATCAATCTGACCCTGATTAGTCAGCAGCCATCAACAGAGATCCACCACCAGCAGAAAGATTATGACTTGCTGGAAGTTTAAATGATCCTGGGAATTTGTAGCAATAACGTATTTTTAAATTATGTACTTTGGTTTTAAACGTAATTCTCTTGAACATGTTATATATAACAAAGTACAGTATAGTGCAAATGTAACTATTAGATGTAATAAGAAATTTACAAATATTGAGTCTCATTTTTTTTGTAATACTTGCTTGACTGTGGTTTTCTGGAACTAAATGCACAATATCTCTGAGATATGCTTGAATGTACTAATATGTATGTATGTATGTGTATACATATATATATATATTAATTTAACAGTTAATACAACTAAAAGTTAGCAATAATGTTAAACATTCAAATTCAGGATGTTTGACAACATGGGTATAATTTCTTCATTTAACTTTCATCCAATATTTTTTGATAAACCAGATTTAAAATAAAATGAGATGAGGCACAAGAAAAGATATTTTCTAAAGAATACCTTATTCATAGATTTCTAATGGACTTGGATATCTTGGGCTTCAGCTACCTAACAAAAGGTTATTGTTCCTTGGCTTTAAGAAATGTTATCATTATTTTTCCATTTGACATGGTAAGATGTGAATACAGGTGAGTGTCTTTAACAGAAGATGATAAATTATACATCTGAGTTTCATTGCCAATGCTAATAGTGACCATTGCTGAACTAAAATGTTTAAATATCATCCATTTCATTTAACAGCAATCACTGCGGCTATAGCATTGCTATTATGCCCTGAATATCTGAGATGTAAGATTAGAATTTAATACAAACTAAGTAATAAATATTTTTCACTAAATTGTTACTGAAAACTTAAATAGTAACTTATAATTTTTCATAGGGTAGATATTTTACAGTATTTTTAATAAAATGATGAGTACTAATTAGAATTTCAAGAATGTGAAAATAAATGTCTGATTTTTCAAGTCCAGATTAAATACTCATATTGTGCTATAGAATTCTTCTAATGAATAGACTCGAGTGGATAATATACAGTATATTTTTGCTGAGAACACAGACTAATGAATTTCCTCAAATTCATAGATTAAAAATTTAACTAAAAATTTCAAGTCCACCCGAAAATGATACAATCAAGCTTTTTTATTAAAGAGTGTAAAGATGATTAATGTTAATTTGTTTTAATAAATTATTTTATTTGTTAGTATACATTATAAGTTCAATATAACTATCAATCATTCAAACAGATTGTTTGCATTATGTAGAGGCAGCTTAATTTTTCTGCCTCCATTAATTTTAGTAGGAAAATATAAAAGTCTATTATAAGAATTCAAAGCCCAAATCAGCCAAATAACTAAAACTTATGGTACCCAAATGGGTAATGTGTCATGCAATATTTTTTTAGAGACAGCTTTCAATAGGGACTTAAAAGATTTTTAAATCTACACTTTAGTACATACTCATAATAGTGTCTTTAAGTAGTTTCATTTTGTCAATGTTTTAGTCATTATGTAAAGAAAAATGTCAAAGGATATTGAATCAGAAAGTGTTGTACCTGGCCAATTCAGATGGCCATCTAAGGGGCTGACTTCAACCTAGTTTATTCGCTTTTTACTCAATGTTTTAAATGCTATGTAAAGCCTCAAATATGTTTATTAAAACCAAAACTTTTCATTTAAACAGGTGCATATGATCAAATGACATAATTGCCAAATATAATAAATATTGGCATATTTAAATAAAACTATTGAAGTGTTTTTCTAATTTTATCTAACTGGACCCTCCACATACAACAATAATTTGGTCACCACCACCATCCATAAGACACACACACACACACACACACACACACACACACACACACACACACACACACCCCTATACAGGTTGAATATCCTTTATCCAAAATACTTTAGAATAGAAATTTTTTGTATTTCAGATGTTTTCCAGTGTTGAAGTATTTGCATACAGATAAGATATCTTGGAGATGGACCCATGTCTAAATGTGAAATTTATTTGTTTCATATATGGCTTACAAATGTAGCCTGAATGTAATTTATAGAATATTTTTAATAAGTTCATGCATGAAACAAAATTTGTTCACATTAAATTATCAGAAAGCAAAGGCAAGCCACCCATGTGGACAATCTGTGGTTGTCTGGCATTTCCATCATACTTGACTCTGAATTCATATACTACTATTAAGCAATTCTCTTCTTACACTTATTTACATATAAGCACTTAATGGTAAAAAGTATGACCTGACATCAATACAGTCAGAAAATGATGTGTTTAGGGTAGCTCAGAAGCACAGCACAACACCTGGATCAGCTGCTAGACAAAAGCAGCAACAAACAATGATAAACTTTCCATCTCCACCTATGATGCTATGTTTTGATTAAAGGCTTACTGTACTCTGTGTGTGTGTGTGTGTGTGTGTGTGTGTGTGTGTGTGTGTGTGTGTGTGTGTGTGTGTGTGTGTGTGTAAACATCAGCAGCAGTTGAGGGACCAGAAAGTGGGTCCTGTAGGGATGAGGAGACATTCTGCTGGATGGCTTCTTACAATATTTTCTCCAGAATCATCTGCCTGATTGACAATGTATTTTTCTTTAGAAGTCTCTCTTTGAATTTTTAATGGGCATGATTTCTTGTTCTGTTATGAATACACACTTTGCTAGTCCTTCAGTAAACCCATCACACATTTTTACCATGTCATCTGTAGGAATATTTTCTGAAGTGTTAACAATGTCATCTTTATTGCACCTATAATCACAGTGAACCTTGGTTCAGAAGAATTCAGGCTATTTCACTATCAGTCAATAAATGAACAACCAGAACCTCATTCATGATGTTAAAAACATCTTCAATATTCAAATCTTTCAATTGCTGGCATACTCTGAAGGTATAATTTTGTATATTTAAGGAAGTCAGACCACTTTTTTTCTCATTTACACCACCTTGTTCATCATGATCACTAAACACAGTCACAGTCCATAGTTGAATCAGGTATGCACACCTGTCTTTATTCATACCCAGCATTGCCAACAGCATCTAAGGCATCTGAATGCTAAACTCCCTCTGAAAACCTTCCACACCCATGCCTCTTCTCATTGCTGCTAACATGGTGTTCAAGGAGGTATTTTTATATTTATGTTTCAATGATCTAAGTATATACCAGTCATGTGATTAATTAATAAAGTTATATTTAGGGGAAAGCATATAGCATAAACAGTATTTTTATGAGAATTTCAGTTGGAGGATGAGCAGAACAGTTGTCAAGGAATACAAAATTTCACGGTCATCATCCAGTCCAATTTTTCCACAGTAAGCATGAGCTGCTGGTACAAAACATTTGCGAAATCAGACCAAAAAGTTGTCCCTAGTAATCCACACATTGTTTTTTTGAGAGCATAACAATGGCCTGTAGGAAATTTACTCCTTGCAGACAGTGAGAACATAAGCTTTTGCCTATCACAGCAAGATTACACTTCTGCATACCTGCTGCATTAGCACTTCCAGCACAAATTTCTGCCCTTTGGCATCTTTATACCTATAAGGGCTGCATCCCCAGCTGTAGTCAGTGTCTTTCTGAGACAATAACACCCAAATGGTGACATTTTGCCAGCACAATAGACTTGTTCTTGCATCATATTTCCATCAGTGATAACCTTGGCAAAGTTATCAATGAGTTTATCTGCTGCTCCATGATCTGCAGGTGCTTTATCTCCACACATATTTGAAAATTTTATGCCATGTCTTTTCTTAAATTTCTGCAACCAGCAGAAATATTCTGTTTTCCTCAATTTTCAGTACATCGTAATGGTGATAGATCCTTGCCTGTTTAATGAGCAGCACACAATTAAGTGGCCAGGGTTCACTGTGATGTTGATGGATCAATTCTTTCAACACATGAGCGAGATCTTTGATTCCAGCTTTATGCAGTGTTTTTGTGGTTTTCATTAACTTCTCTTCATGAGTTTCAGCGTAGAGCTTCAACAGTTTATTTTGTTTCTTCAGGCCACGTATAATGATATTTCTAACGGCACATTCTTCAGTAAGATATTTCACACTTACACTGCTTCCCGGTTTCTCCAGCATGTTGACTTTCTGTACTATAGAAAAACGTAAATGCTTCCTTTTTTCTTTTCACTCTAACCCAAAGGATATCTACAGGTCTTTTTGACATTTTCCACAATGCCTTTGAACTGCAGAACAGAGAGCGAGCAAAAAATGGTCAGTAGTGCAGGTAGCTCTTGGCTCCATATGGGCCATTGCAGGGATCCTGTCTGGCGATCCAGCCTGCACACATGCCATTTTACTACTCTTTGTGGAAGTGTTTGTATGGGGGAATCTGGGTGTGCACAGAAAAGACGTATTACAGCTGAAGGGTTTGGAGGCTCTTTTATTCCCTTGAAGATGCTGAAAACATTGTGTGTGGTGCACCTTTCTTTTGCTGGAGACTGTCACAAGTAGTCAGTTGTAAAATTTTCAACTTATGGCATCATGTCAGTGCTCAAAACGTTCCAGATTTTGGAACATTTAGAATTTCAGACTTTTGGATGCCCAATCTGTATAACATCTTTTACTGTTAGATTGCGAGTCACTTTCTCTTGTCTTGAATTTGTATTTCCACTTACTATTTTCTACAAATACCTATTACATATTTTGATGAATAATTATAAAACATAAATGGATTTGTATTTGAAACACATCTCAGTAACACAGATGGATTTTTTTCTCATTTTGTTTATTATTAAATGAAAGAGATCTTAGCATCAAGTCTATTTTCAATATTTTATATTGTTTGGAGAGCTGAGAAAATTTATTTAAATAAATAATTATATAAAAATTGATGGACTATTCTAAAGCAATATAACTTTATTATAAAAATTATTTCTAGTTTATGCCAAAGTTGTACAGTGATATCTTATTGCTGATGGATCTGTTAGTTGCTTCTTCAATGTTATTGAGAGCAAAGTATTTTAAAGCATCTTATTTGCAATATAATTTGTTACATAATTTTTATTAAGGTATCTTTTCTCACTTTCTGAGAAGTATATGTAAAAGGCTTTATAAAGGACTATAAAATTATCATTAAGTTTACCTTTATTCTTTTACTTAGAAACACTAATTTAACTTAATGTACACAGAACTTATTGAGAAAATGGAAATGTTGCTAATTTATCTTTACTGGTAAAAAGTTTATATCTTATCACTTCATTTGAACTTTGAAGATCTATCTCATTCTGACTATGATTTAGTGGAGGCATTGAAGAGATTCGTATTTTTGGTTATCATTTTGGTTGATTCCCCAGAGGTTTTTCACCCTTGGTTAATGCACCATAATATGAGTCAGAATGGATGACACATCTGTCTAATTTAAAGGGGGAGAAACCCATCACCCCACAGTAGAGGCCAATACTCTTTGGAAGATTGCAGGTGTGAGAGGGAAGCCACAGAATGGACAAGGGTGGATGCACACAAGCAAGTTAAATGCGTCTCTGGATAAAAAAGGCAGGGCAGCAGCAATGTCCTGCTACCAACACAAGCAACCCTCAATATATGAACCCCTTGGTTAATATTTCATCCTCATTTTATGTTTATATTTGCCAGACTAGACTCAGTTGAATATTCCAGTGTGAATTACAGTTTTTAAAAATAATTTCCGGGGCATATTCTTTGCTTTGTATAATGATTTTCAAATATATATCCCCAACTCTGACTTTCCTCTAAATTCTAGATGTCTACAGGATTTGTATGGCGATTTTCAAATTTATATCACTAACTCTGATGTTCCTCTAAATTCTAGATGTCTACAGGATTTCTGCCTGTGTATTTTTAATAAATGTTTTAAATTTAACATATTAAAAATACAAATTTGATTAATTATTTTCACTCCTCAGCTATTAATCTTACCCATTGCGTATATGGCAAACTTGTTCTTCCATTTGCTCTGGAAAAAATGTTTTGGAATTACTCCAATCTTCTCTTTTTCTTTCACCCAATAATAAATCCAGCAAAATATTCTGGTGTCTCAATTGCCACAGGGTATTCAGAATCTAAGAACTGTTCAAAACTCACACTGATAACCTTGGCTTACATCACTAATATGCATTAGTTGGCCTGTTGCAATAGCTTCCTAATGGTTCTTTATGCTTCTGACTTTGCCTTTCTTCCATCTATATTCAACAGAAGAATCAGAGATTCTTCTAAATATAAGATCTTGTCATTTTTCTACCAAAAATATTCCCATGGCTTCTCATGCCTCTCGGAGTAAAAGGTATTTGCAATGGTCTACAAAGTTCTTAATGTTCTTTCTCCATCTATGTAATCATTTTATTTTATCTCCCATCTGCCTCAACCACCCTAGCTATACCAGCCTGCTTGGTATGCCTAGAATATGGTAAATATTGTCTTTCCTCTTTCACTTTGCACTAGCTTTTATTCTGCCTGGAATATTTTTCCAACTAGAGAAATATATAGCTTACTACTTTGTCTCATTTATGTTCCTGTTCAAAAGTCATATCTCTAAATAGACCTCCTCAGGGTATTCTCTATAAAATAGCAAAGACCTACACACCTCAGCATTGTCTTTACTTATTGCCTTCATCATGCTCCATCTTATTTATTGCTTGTGTAGCATTGTCTTTACTTTTGTATTGTTTACTGCCTGTTTTCCTCCACTAGAATGTAAATATCATGAGGGAGGTAAGCTATTGTTCTCCGCCATATTACCAGGACCTAGAATAATATCTAGTATTTATTAATTGCCAAGTATTTTGTCAAAATAAGTTGAGTGAATTCTATGATGTTTTAATTCTCCTCACAGCTTCCTAGGCATTAATTTCCTCCCATCAACCTCTTATTTTTGTGTGTCTCAACTGTTAATTTTCTGTAGAGTTCTACTTTCTTATTTTTACATCATTCTCTATACTGCCTTGGTTCAATCACTTAATTTTCTATGGCTTCCTCTATGTCCTGTATATGTCAGCGCCCATTTCTTTCCTAAAAGTTCAGGCTTATTTATGCACCTGGCTCCTGAATACTTCCATTAGAATAGCTTAAACATATCTCAAACTAGAAACACCAAAAAGGAGATCTTTATATACTCTCACATTTCTTTTTATCAGACAGATACCTCTGTGTTGGTAAATGGCAACACCATCTAACCAGTTATCTGATTAAGAACCTCGGTCTGATTGTTATTCTCTTCATCTCTCTCTTTTACAGTCATTAAAAATATATTCAGAGGCTGGGTGTGTTGTAGCCCACGCCTGTAATCCCAGCACTTTGAGAGGCCAAGGTACGTAAATTACCTGAGGTCAGGAATTAGAGACCAGCCTGGCCAACATGGTGAAGCCCTGTCTCTACCAAAAATACAAAAAATTAGCTATGCATAGTGGCAGGCATCTGTAATCCCAGCTACTCTGGAGGGTGGGGCAGGAGAATCACTTGGATCTGGGAGATGGAGGTTGCAGTGATCCAAGGTTGCACCATTGCACTCCAGCCTGGGAGACAAGAATGAAACTCTGTCTAAGAAAAAGAAAAATAATAAATACATTCAGAAGGTCCTGGCCAGAGTAATCAAGCAAGAAAAAGACAGAAAATCATCCAACAGGAAAATAAGTCAAGCGATTTCTCTTCACTGATGATATGATTCTATACCTAGAAAACCCTAAAGCCTCTGCCAAAAAGTTCCTGGAACTGATAAACAACTTCAGTAAAGTTTGAGGATATAAAATCAATATGCGAAAATCAAGTAACATTTCTATGGGCCAATAACATTTAAGCTGAGAGCCAAATCAAGAATGCAATTCTATTTACAGCAACAAAAAAAATACCTAGCAATATATCTAACCAAGATCGTGAACGAGCTCTACAAGCAGTACAAGCAAGAAGACACGGCTGAAAGAAATCATAGATGACACAAAGAAATGGAAAGCTATTCTATGCTGATCGATTGGAGAAATCAATATTGTTAAAATGGCCATACTGCCCAAAGCAATCTACAGATGCAATACTATTCCTATCAATCTACCAGCATCATTTTTCACAGATTATAAAACATTATTCTAAAATTATGTAGAACCAAAGAAAGATCCTGAATAGCCAAATCAATACTAAGCAAAAGAGCAAAGCTAGAGACATTACATTACCTTTCTTCAAACTATACTGCAAGGCTACAGTAACAAAATAACATGGTACTGGTACAGAAACAGAGACATAGGGCAGTGGAACAAAATAGAGAATTCAGAAACAAAGTCACACACCAACAGCCATTTTATCTTAGACAAAGTTGACAAAAATAAGTAATGGGAAATGACTCTCTATTCAATAAATGGTGCTGGAATAGCTAGCTAACCATATGCAGAAGAATGAAACTAAACCCTTGTCTTTTATCATATACAAAAATTAACTCAAGATGAATGAATGATTTAAATGTAAGACTGCAAAATATAAAGAATCCTTGAAGAATACCTAGGAAACACCATTCTCGACATCAATCATGGAAAATAATTTATGATTAAGTCCTCAAAAGCACTTACAACAAAAACAAAAATTGAAAAAATGATACATAATTAAATAAAAGAGCTTCTTCACAGCAAAAGAAACTGTCAACAGAGTAAGGAGACAACCAGCAGAACGGGAGAAAGTATTTGCAAACTATGCATTCTAATGAACGTCTAATATCTATAAAGAACTTAAATAATTCATCAAGCAAAAAACAAATAATATCAATAAAAAGGCAAAGACATGAGGAAGCACTTCTCAAAAGAAGATGTACCTGTGTTGTGAATTAGCACAGAACAGAAAACCAAATGCTACATGTCCTCATTTGTAAGAGGAAGCTGAACATTGGGTATTCATGGATCACCTACTGATGGAAACAATAAACACTGGGGTCTATGAGAGGGGGAAAAGGGAAGAGGTCCAGGGTTGAAAAACTAACTTTTGGGTACCATGCTCATTACCTGGGTGACAGCGCCATTGGTATTCCAAATCTCAGCATCATGCAATGCAGTAATGTAACAAACATGCACATATACTCCTCAAATCTCAAATAAAATTGAAATTATTTTGAGAAGTATCAAAGTCACCAGCTTAAAAAACACACTCATTGATGAGTTATGAACCCAGCCCTCTTCTAGGGTCATGGGATGCTTAAGGAACAAAGACAGTTCAGCCTCTATTCTCAAGAGTTTTCACTGCAGAGTCAGTTCGCATTAACAAAATAATCACATTAATTATAAAATCACCACCATTCTTTTAAGTTTCTCATATTCATTCTCCTCTTTCCATCCCCATTGAATCTATCTACTATCATATGTTGTTCTAATTCTAGTTTCAGCCAAGCAGATTTCCTTGTCCCTTTGCCCTGCCAGGTTTTAATCTGTCCCTCACATGCTACTATGGTACCTGCCTGAAATATAAAATTATTGAAAGCTAGCAGTGGTTAAACTCTTCAGTAGTTTCCTGTTATTCTGAAAAAAAAAAAAATAGCCCAAGTTATGTTGCATGAAATACTAGGGCCTTCAGGACTACCTTTTCACTAGCTCTGGTCCTGACTCTGTTCATCCTCTATTTTCCATGCAGATTATACAAGTAAGTCCTTAATATGTCAAGGCCTTGAGGATTGACCTAGTTTCTTCTACCTGAAATTCTTAATCCTTCCTTATGGCTAATTTAGTGTTAGAAACTCGCTCCACGTTTGCATAGCACACTATACCTAACCTTGTATGCTAATAATCTTTCTACTTCTCATATTATGCTGTAATTTGAATGAGTCCAGAGATGTGTCAATTATATTAATCTTCTATCACCAGTCTATAGCTCAGTGCTTATTCTGGAGTGCCCCATGATTTCATTTCAGACATGAAATCGTGAATGCAATAATCAATATAATCATTCATGTTAATTTTATGGTAGAGAAGTTATTCGATATTTTTAGTTTTTAAATCCATTTGAAATTTTTCTTCTCAAAATTATTTGTCGTTTTGGAGAACTTTTCAAGTACATAATAATACCGTTTTACAACAGAGAAGAAAACTACTCCAAACAATTCCCTTTAAGCATACCCTGAAGTATTTGAAGCTCTAAACCATTTGAGCCATTTTAGCTTCAGCTCTCTAAGAATACAGTTTACACTGCTAACACTAAATATTTTATCCCTGGAAAAAACAGAAAATGGAAAGTACAAAATGTATGTTTCCCCTGACTGTAAACTAAAAATCATTTTCAGGAAACCTTTTGACATCTTTATTCAGAACTTTTTCCTAGACATTTGTCAAGGTTCGATAGTCTACGGTCTCTTTGTACTTGTCAGACTGAGTTACCTAACAATAAGTCAACGATTTTATGGCTTTAAATAAAGGACTAAATTAATGGACAAAGTACTCATTTAAAAAAAATTTTTAGCTGACTGCGTAAAATATCACTAGATGTCAAAATAAGACATACAGATTTAACAAAAACACATCTGATTTAGGAGTATGAGTTGCCATTATTCACAGTAATTTTAACAGCAATTTTATTTAACATATTCAAAGACTTATCTATAAATTCTAAAAGTAAGCAGAGAAACTTTTTTTTTTTTATTCATGCCAAATTGTGAAGCTTATAGCTTGCAAGATATAGGACATAGGTGAATGTGTTTGTACCATTCACTTAAATGCATAAATATCCAATGGGTAAGTTAATTCTTAAATCTGGTTTTAGGCACATGGTTAAAAACTTTTATGTCACAAAATTAAAAAAAAAAAAACTAGTTATAGTGTTCATTTTATACAGCACCAATGAACTAATATAGGTATGTATTTGTATGGATATATTTGCTGGTATGTATTTATAGTTTGACAGTCATTTTCTTTCATCCTTTTAAAACATCAATCATTGTCTTCTGGCTTCTATTTCTTCTTTAAAAATTCAGGTGTCACAGTTACTGTTTTTATTATTTAAAAATACATAAATATGCTTTCTAATATTATATTGCTTTTTAAGTATTTATTTTTGTGTTTTTTTTAAGCAATCATAGTGTGATACACTTTCATGTAGCTTTATTTGTATGCCTACTGCTCATATTTGCAGAGATTTTGCATATGCGATTTGTTGAGTATATTTATTTTTTAAATTCTCAGGCATCGACTCTGCAGACATGACTATTTATTTGTATTAATTCTCTCCATTTCTACTAGAATTCCTTGCTTTTTATTCTTTCTTCTTTATCATTGTTTTGAATATCTATTTTAGAGATTTCATCTTGACCTTGTCTTCCACCTTACTAGTCTTCTCATTCCTACTGAAGATAACAGCACAGTATTTTAAGATCTTGTCTGATAGCAAAGCCAAGACCAAAATCTTCATGGGTCCTTTTGTAATGTCAGTTTGCTTTTTGTTTTGTTTTGTTTTTTTTTCTCATAGTCTTCCCTTGTTTGGTCGGATTTATTACCCTATCTTGTAATTTTTTGATAGATACCAACAATTTGATAGTTGACATTTTTACTGTATAGCAGGTATTTGAAAAATTGTGGGGTGTTGCAAATGAGATTACTTTCCTCCAGAAAGCTTCACGGCTTTCTCTGCTCTCATGGTTTCTTCAGGATTCTGATACCTAAAGTCCTTGTTAACTAAAGAGTTCTTTAATGTACTCAAATAACTTTTGGTTTGATACTTTTAATGCACTTTTATCTTTATTTTCTACTTTTTAAGGTGTTGACGGAGGGGTATTAATCTTCTACAAGCAAGTATATCATGGCCAAAAGCAGATGATTTAAAAATGTACCCGTTAGATTAGTAAATAAGTAATATGAAAACATAACAAAACGTTCTTTTCACTCTTAATGATTGTATGCAAATTGGTAAGAACCTTTTCTAAAATATTTTTATAATATATTTAAAATTCAGAATTACAAATAATTTTAACTACCATTTCTTTTCCTTTTTAGAAATTTATACTTCAAAAATACTTGTTCAATGGTACAAAGATATATGTAAAGAGTTTTTAAAATATAATGTAGCTACTGACATAAATACTGATTGATAGGAGACTGTATATTTATACAATATGTTATTAAAAATGCATAGGATGCTTATATCATTAAGTATGAAATTTGATCACTGGCTTATTTTCACAGTATCCAACTTACTAAACACATAAAATCACAAACATTTGATGGAGTAGGATATCTAAAGATTATTTGATAAATATAAAAACCTAAAATAGAACTCTTTCATACAGGCTACATAATTTAGACTTTAAAATTACATAATTCAGACACAAAAGCATTAATTTGATTTGTTCCAGGTGTTTTTGGCAGTTAATGACAAATTAAAATGCAAGTTAAATTTAATTTACTTGTTTTCCTCTACCACATAACTCCTTTCTATTTCAACTTTCAATGGCTCTTTGAACTCTATATAATTATGCAGTATTAATTTGGTCTCTTTAGAGGAAATCACTTTCAAAAGATTAGATTAAATAACATTCATGGATAAGATGCATGGAAAGAAGAAATGATTACATTATTATCAACCAACAATGTTGATTCCTTGCCAGTAGATTGTAATTCTTTTCTACTTTTCTGGATTTTGCTATTCCTTTATTTCACTGTTTTCTCTGAATTAAACTTAGGTGAAGAAATAATATAAATATGGTAATTGATGTAGAAATAGGAAACATATTTTAGATAGCAAGTGAGGGAAGGATTTCATAGAGGTATGTCCCTAGCTGTTAGGAATTCATCTTTCTTAACGTTTCACTTGATAATAAATAACACAGCTGCAAATCTTGAATTTGACTGAAATAAAAATCTATGCATATTTTGTGTAATAAAAATCTAAAACATAAAGATATCACTGAAGTTTAATTTTCCTTCTTCTTTAAACATTGTTGCTAATAAGTATGCTGAATAATCCTTCTATATCAGAGGCTCAGTGCCTTCTGCCTACTACAGACTGCCAATAATTGATCAAGCAAATCTATCAATTCTGGAGTTGAATGAATTTTTAAAATCAGGGTTTAAAATAAATTTCATAGTCATATATATTATTTTCAGGTTTTCTCTTTTTTGTTATTAACTGTAAAATATTACCACTTTCTTTTTTAGATAATAAAAGTCAAAGCTAATAGAGGAAAAAAGCTTTCAGCAGGGACAATGAGCAAATTAGATGCCTCTCTGCTCAGCTTGAGGTTTTTTCAGCTGTAAAAGTGAAATGAATCAACCATGGAATTACCCCAACAAACTAATAGCTACTGCTGTAGTGGTAGATCATTAAATATCTGGGCAAATAAATTTTACATGTAAGTAACTTTACAAAATAGGTCAATATTAAATTGTAAATATAAAAATCAAATACAATTAAAATGATTAAAATAAGGTTGCTTAACTTGTAATTCACAGTTTACATAATTATATCATGGATAGGAAGATAGTTATACATGATAATCTTTTTTGGGGAGATGAATATTTATTCTTAAAAGCATCAGATGCATGTATCCCTTAAATAATTCCCACAAAGTGCTTCCTTGCCTGTCTTACTAAAAAATATATCTGTACTAGTACACTATTTTAAAGGGAGTTGAATTAACGTAGTTTTCACTTTGGAAAAGTCAATACTGACTTAAAATTGAGGCATTTGGGATTTATTTTAGTACAGATAAATTTACTTTTTTTCCTCATACTTTTTCTTGTTTTCACTTATCCTAAAAGCTTCATTTTCAATCAAAATGGCTTAGAAGAAATATGTTAGGAAATCTTTGCCTATGCCTATGTCCTAAATGGTATTGCCTGGGTTATCTTCCAGGGTTTTTATACTTTGGGGTTTTACATTTAAGTTTTTAATCCATCTTGAGTTAATTTTTGTATGTGGTGTGAGGAAGGAGTCCAGTTTTGATCTTCTGCATATGACTAGCCAGTTATACCAGCACTATTTTTTGAATAGGAAATCCTTTCCCTATTGGCTGTTTTTGTCAAGTTTGTCAAAGATCAGATAGTTGTTGTAGGTGTTCAGTTGTATTTCTAGATTCTCTATTCTTTTCCATTGTTCTATGTATCTGTTCTTGTTCCAGTACCATGCTGTTTTGTTTACTGTAGCCCTATAGTATAGTTTGAAGTCAGGTAGTTTGATGCCTTCAGCTTTGTTTTTTGGCTTAGGATTGCCTTGGCCATTTGGACTCTTTTTTAATTCCATACAAATTAAATTTTTTTATTCTAATTCTGTGAAGAATGTAAAGGTTTAATGATAATAGCATTGAATGTATAAATCTCTTTAGGCATTATGGCCTTTTTCACAATATTGATTCTTCCTGTCCATGAGCATATAATGTTTCTCCATTTGCTTGTGTCATCTCTGATTTCTTTGAGCAGTGGTTTGTAGTTTTCCTTGTAGAGATTTTTCACCTCCATAGTTAGTGGTATTCCTAGGTATGTTATTCCTTTTGTGGCAATTGTGAATGGGGGTCCATTCCTGATTTGGCTCTTGGCTTGACTATTGTTGATACATAGACATGCTAGTGATTTTTGCGCATTGATTTTGTATCCAGAGACTTTGCTGAAGTTGTTTATAAGCCTAAGAAGCTTTGGGGCTAAGATTATGAGGCTTTCTAGATACCATGTCATTTGCAAACGTGGATAGTTTGACTTCCTCTCTTCTTATCTGAATGAACTTTAGTTCTTTCTCTTGCCAGATTATCCGGGTCAGAACTTTTAACACTATGTTGAATAGGAATCCTGAGAGAGGGCATCCTAATCTTGTACTGGTTTTCAAGGGCAATGCTTCCAGCTTTTGCTTGTAATGTTGGCTGTGGGTTTGTCAAAGGTGAGCCTTATTATTCTGATGTATAACCCTTCAAAGCCTAGTTTGAGAGTTTTTAACATGAAAGTTTGTTAAATTTTATCAAAAGTCTTTTCTGCATCTGTGATTTTTGTCTTTAGTTTTGTTTATGTGATGAATCAGATTTATTGATATGCACCAAAAATCAATGTTGAACCAAACTTGCATTCTGGGCATGCAGCCTAGCTGATCGTGTGGGATAAGCTTTTTGATGTGCTGATGGATTCAATTTGCTAGTGTTTTGTTGAGGATTTTTGCCTCAATGTTTACCAGAGATATTGACCTGAAATTGCCTTTTTTTTTTTTTGTACCTCTGCCAGGTTTTGGTATCAGGATGAGGCTGGCCCCATAGAATGAGTTGGGAGGAGTCTTTCCTCCTCAATATTTTGGAATAGTTTCATTAGGAATGGTACCAGCCTTATTTTGTACAACTGATAGAATTCAGCTGTGAATCTAACTGGTCATAGGCTTTTTTTTTGGTTGGAGGGCTATTTATTACTGCCTCAATCGCAGAACTCACTACTGGTCTGTTCAGAGATTCAATTTCTTCCTGGTTCAGTCTTGGGAGGGAGTATGTGTCCAGGAATTTATCGATTTCTTCTAGAATTTCTAGTTTATGTGCATAGAGGTGTTCATAATATTATTTATAGTTGTATTTCTGTGGGGTCAATGGTAATATTTCTGTCATCATTATTGATTATGTTTATTTCAATCTTCTCTCTTTTCTTATTAGTCTAGCGAGTGGTCTATTTTAGTAATTTTCTCCAAATGCCAACTTCTGTATTCACTGGTTTTTTAAATGGTTTTTTGTGTCTCTGTCTCCTTCAGTTCAGATCTGATTTTGGTTACTTCTTATCTTCTGCTAGCTTCAGGGTTTGTTTGCTCTGGTTCTTTAGTTGTTTTAGTTGCGAGTCAGATTGTTAACTTGAGATCTTTCTAACTTTTTGATGTGGGCATTTAATGCTATTTTTGCTATTTAATGCTATAAATTTCCCTGTTAACATTGCCTTAGCTGTTTCCCAAAGATGCTGGTACATTGTACCAGAAATGAGAACATTCTGGTTCTCATTTGTTTCAGAAAACTTGATTTCTGCCTTAATTTCATTATTTACACAAAAGTCATTCAGTAACAGGTTACTCAATTTCCATGTAATTGTATGGTTTTGAGCTAATTTCTTAGTCTTGATTTCTATTTTGATTGCACTGTCGTCCAAGAGACTATTACTTCAGTTCTTTTGCATTTGCTGAGCAGTGTTTTCCTTCCAATTGTGTGACTGATTTTAGAATAAGTGTTAAAAATTTAAGATGCATGATTACAAATTGTATGTCTGTGGTTTGGTATCTACAACACACGTATATACTTTCAATTGAGGTATTTTGTTTGCTGGTTTTCAAATCATTCAGAAATTTTACATAGAAAATTTTTTACAAACATTGGATTTAAATAATAATTGTTTTTACATTCAAAGTGTTGGTTAGAAGAGATATGTAGATGTATGGGCACATAATTTGACAATCCATTTATTGGACTACAAACAAAATGTTAAGTTCCTTTAAAAATGAGAAAAACAAAACAGTCCACTATCACCGACAAGAAATGACAGGTTGTTGTTGTTGTTGTTGTTGTTGTTTTTTGAGATGGAGTCTTGCTCTGTTGCCAGACTGGAGCACAGTGGCACAGTCTTGGCTCACTGCATCCTCCACCTCCCGGGTTCAAGTGATGGAATGATAGTTTTATACTTAATCTTTTAATGAAAATGGATAAATTGCTTAACATTATGGCTGATGAATGATCGAAGAATGTCAAAAGAGTAAAGGAGCCACGTGGAAGTTCTCCCAATGGCCAAAGCAGGAAAATTTTGAGAAGAAATAAATAAAGTAATACTGATGACAAAGTCATGAGTTCATACCTATATAAATCAATAATGAAATAAATATATAAATTAGAAAAAATAAACAAATAGTTTGTAAAGAATAATTCCAAATAATTTGTCTAGATACTCTACCCTTAGGGATGTGGAAAACAAATGTTCACTTCTTAAGTGTGGGCGATGCCTGATGACCTCCTTCCTAAGAGTATAACATGGAAAGAGAGAAAATGGGGTAATTTTATGGTAGAGACACCTGACAAATACTACCTCACTCAGGTGATCAAATTTAACATCCACAGTCCTCAGTCATGTTGATAGCACATATGTGCTCTTGGTACAATGTGAAGAGAGTGACGCTTTACTTCTTTACTTCTGGTCTTCTTCCCGAAATTCCTTAGCCTCAGGCTAATTGTGAGACAAAGTCAGCAAATTCTAATTGAGGTGCACTCTACAAAACACCTGACCACTACACCTCAAATAGTCAAGGTCTTCAGAAAGAAAGAAGGTTTAAGAAAATATTACAGTCAAGATACATGGCAACTAAATGTGATGTGGTATCCTGTATGGGATACAGAAACTGAAAAAGTACATTACGTAAAATCCAAGGAAACCTGAATCAAGTATGGATGTTAATTAATAATAATATTCAATTTTGGTTCATTGAGTATGATAAATGTATTATAACAATGAAACATACTAACCACAAGGATAACTTCTCAATCCATACTAAATGCCCAATAATTATAGGATATGAAAACTCTATTATGTTGATAGCTTTTCTTTAAATCTCTATGTGGTGATATTTTCCAGAAAGTATTTCTTGTCTATTAGTTCATTTACTCCTCACAATAATTCTAAAGTGTAGATATTTTCCATTTACCTTTGGGTAGAAAACTAAAGCTCATAATTTTTTTGCATCTTGCTTAATATCACTCAAGTCTTAGGTGATAGAAATAGGACTTGAATTACATGATTGCAAATTCTTTTCTGCAGCAACCCAAACCATGAAATACCACTAGCCCTGAGACACTTGATATTAGGTAATATCTTTGAATAATTAATTCACATTTCTAAGTGATATGTACAGCATTATATATTGTAATGAGTTTTAAATTATGTGTTGATGGGCATATAAAGACGAAAATAGAGGCCAAGTATCTGGGTTCTGGGAGCAAGTTGCCTAGATTCAAATCCCACTATAACACTTTGTAGCTGGATGACCTGGCCAAAGTTGTCTGTGGCGTGTTTATTCTGTTCCTTAAAACATGATGCTATGGTAATATTTAAAAAGTTTGTTGAGAGAATTAAAATTAGTATATGTAAAGTGTTCGCAACAATCCCAAGCCATGAAAAGTGTTCAGTAATTTTTAACTGGTATTTATAAAAATGTCTTAATTAAAACACTTACCAAAAATAGCCATCACGTTAATTTGGGCACACTTAAGATTATCAATTGGGAATTGCTGCTACAGGACAATATAGATGTTATGACAGATAAGGAAGGTGACTAAAAAACACAATTACAAAACAAAGCAGTCCAAAATGTAGCGTGGTGCTATAAGCCAGATTTCACCTCATAAACAAACACAAATTTTTGTATTTCATGGGGAGGAACAAAGAATCATTTGATTCATTGCTGAAGTCAATAACCTTATTGAAGTTTCAGAATGATTCTGTAGAGTAATACTTTGATCTCAATCCTCATCCTCTCAAAATTACTTAATGTGCTTTGATATTGCCTTAGGTTAAAATCGATAACCTGTTATTTTCCATACACGGGTTTTTAGAAAATTTTAAGCCTCTCAGAGATAGTTTGCGTACAGTTAATTAAATTCTACTGGTATATGCACAGTTTGTTAGAGCTATTCAATGTGCAATTAATTAGGAATTTTGGACAAAAACTGATATGCGTTTAGTGGATTAACCTTTCACATGCTGTCCAACAACAGGAGCCAAGCCTCCTAACTCAGACAGCATTTCCAGACCCGCCATGGAGTGCATATTCATGTACTGGTGCTTTTGTTTCTTTGAAATAGACTCCCAAAGTGGGATTTACGAAACAAAGGTAATATGAATTTATAATTTTTATAACGGTGAGCCAAGGTACTTTAGAAAACATGATAGTTATTTTCACTAGCAATATACAAGTGACATCATTTCTTTTATTGGATTTTTCTATTTTCTCTGTTCCCAATCCACAACCCAAATGTCAGCTAAAAATAATAATTTACATTTATTTGAATCTACATGCCATGGATTACTGATAAGGTAAATTTGTTTTCTTAGTTTATGGACCATTTAAATTGTCTGATTTCTGATTGCCATTTAATATTTTGTATTTCTTTTTTCCTTATTTTGTTAATTTTATTTTTCTTCTTTTCTTTCTTCTTTCTTTCCATCCTTCCTCTTTTTTTCCCCTTCCACCTTTCTTTTTGCCTTATTCTTATCTGCGTGATACAGTTTTCATATATACTGTAAATTGTAAACCCTTTGTTTACCAACTTTTATTTCAATATTTTCACAGTCTGAATTTAACATCCAATTTTAAACATGTATCTAAATATACATTTAACATTTATATCCATAAATCTGTTCACATTTTTCTTACAAATTATGGGATTATTACATATTATTCGTTTTATGATTAAAAATATTCTCTACAGCTGGATGTGCTTTATTTTTATCATGTTATACCAAGAACTAACTTTGATAAATGCTCTGAAGTTAGAATTTAACTTTGTTTTACTCCTGGCAGCCAAATTTATCTGCAATATTTACTAGATGCACTATTATTTAATCACTTATAAATAATGACATCTTATATGAAATAATCATATAATGATCAGGTAAGTTTCTGTATTTTATCTTGTTTTTTCAGTGAACTTCAGTGAGTTAAAATATAATTAATCTCTACTGGAATAAAAGCTTCCTTCTTGTAATATATTTATACATTTATTTGGGTAAGACTGTAATTCTGATAGCAAATGATTTAGGTTCTCTGTACCTCAATGTGGATAAAACATCTCCCTCATAGGAATATTTTGAGGATTAAGTGGAACAATACATAATAGTGTTTGGAACAGTATGCAGCAAAAGGTAAATACCAATGAAATAATATGTAATTGAGGATTTCGCTTACCTTCTTTATGGGTGATTATTGGTGAATTTCACATTGATTTTTACCACTTCATGCTTAAGTTCTTGTGTATTTAGGAAAGGAGACTAAATTTTATTTCTATATTTAAGCAAGATTTCTGCTATTAGTCATTTTATAATATTTATTTTTTCCAAAGTACATATTTTAAACTGTAAAATATTTCACTTGAGTACTGATTTGGTCACCTTGTATAGTTTTTCCACATAGTTTTTCCACATTTTCTTTATGTCCAAAAATATGGCTAACATTTTGTTTTTGCAATCTTCCCGTTTTACTTAAATTCTAAACACTTGCTTGCAAGGTACAGTGGTTTTTGCTGTCAATGCAAAACACTACATACCTCTCTTCCAATAATAGTTAGCAGAAGAAACATACACATGCACAGTCAGTATTTCAATTTCCAAATATCTCTATCAAAGGATATTTGCGATTAGCAAAATATTATATGTCACAGAGTAGATGGGGAATGGAGAGTGTTCTAAATCTACCACCTCTAATGCTTAGAGCACCGTTCTGTTTTATATATGAGGCTTTCCTACTGAATTTGAGATACAAAATGTAATGCACTATTAGGAATACCACTCATATAGTGTGAGGAAAACTAATTAAACTAGTAAAACACTTAGCTATTAAGGGTTTGATAAGTGTGCAGAGATATTGTGAAACACAGCTTATGGGAATATGGATACAATTTTATCTTCTTATTTTTAGGTTACGAGAGGCTGATTTTGCTTTCCAAGTTGTGTGTATCTGTGTGTGTCAGTGTGTGTGTGTGATTGTGACTGGTTATTTTACAGAAGAGAGCATTTCACACACTCATTTTGTTAATTGCAGGGATATAAAAAGATGACAGTGTTAAAGTCTGCAACAATTAAGTTGACTGGATAAGCCCCAAGTGAAGAGGAATAAGAATAAAACAGCAATTTTAAACAATTTAGAAAGTCACAGTAATTGTGAATTTGCCAATGAAAAAAAAAAAACACACACGTCTCTGTGAATGTATTTAAAGAGGATGCTTTGTCTTCATTGTAACTAAAGTATAATAGTTATATGTAACAAATGTGAGTGTCTCTGGACTAAGGGGTTTCTCAGAAATGTTGCTCTAAAATGTCAGGTAATGGACAGAACACCCTGTGGAACACTCCTTTGTGCCATTCTTATTTTTAAAAAACTATATATCAAATAATTAAAGAATTTTATGAGCCAAAACCAAAAATATCCTGAGAAGGTTTGACTAAAAAACACTCCCCTAATTATAAATATTTCAGAGAAACAAAGGAGAGACTTGGAGAAAAGTCTCATTCTAGATTTTTGCCCGGCAAGTCTCCTATTCTTTGTGCAGAGGAGAGTGTGAAGGAGTTTCTATCAAGCATGGAATTTGTCAGGGCAACTCTATTACTCTGGCCTGGATTTTTATTATCTTCATTCCTTGGTGGGCTCCAGAGTGAACATAAATCATGAAAGGGGCTCAACGAGTTGGTGAGAAATCAGATTTTCCCAGCAGTATTTATTGCCATTCCAGTACTATGGAAATTGTATGTGTGTAATAGCAGATTGGATAGTTCTGCAGGGGTTAGTAGACATTGGTAGGTGATATATAATAAATTTTATAGGCACTTCCTTCTATAGATTTGAGATTCTCTTTTGAGACTCATCTAATTTCTTCCATAACATTTTTGCCTTAGTGAACTTGATAAGTCTTTTCAGAAAAAAATGCAAAGTAAATAAAAATTACATTGTCACAGAATTCATAACTTTCAGAATTTTAGATACGAGAATGCTTCTAGATTGTATAGGTCATTTTTGGACTGTCAGTAAGGCATTTATGCTTCAATTCAAAGCATTTCTGAACTTTATTTCACTTAGAAGTGCTGTTTATCTTTTGCCATTATCTGTTTTGCAGTTTGAGTTCCTATCAGATATCACATATTTTAATTAACATGATGTATCTTTGACAGGACGATCTTGTGATACATGCACTGTCACAGGAAAAGTTTCCAGAAAAAGCCAAGCCAGGGGCTTCACAGAAGATCAAAAGAAAGAGACAAGGAGAAGCTAAGTGTATCAGTCAGGATTCTCTAGAGGGACAGTACTACTAGAAAATATATATGTATATATATGTATATACATACACACACACACATGTTATATAATATATATATTATATACATAATATATATAATATACATAATATATATATTATATACATAATATATGTGTATATATAAATAAAAGGGAGTTTATTAAGGAGTATTAACTCACACAATCACAAGGTCCCACAATACGCTGTCTGCAAACTGAGGAGCAAGGAAGCCAGTCTGAGCCACAAAGCTGAAGAACTTGGAGTTGGCTGTTCAAGGGCAGAGAAATATGTAAGCTGGGAGGCTAAGCCAATTGAGCCTTTTCACATTTTTCTGCCTGCTTCATATCCTAGTTGTGATGGCAACTGATTAGATGGTGCCCACCCAGATTAAGGGTGGGTCTGCCTTTCCCAGCCCACTGACTCAAATGTTAATCTCCCTTGACAACACCCTCACAGACACACCCAGGATTAATAATTTGCATCCTTCAATCTAATCAAGTTGATACTTAGTATTAACCACCAAGTAACTAAGTAACTAAGCTAACAAGTAACTAAGTAACAAGTAACTAAGCTTGTTACTTTTTAGAAATGCTGAAAAACAGAGATAAATGCAGCAACAAACGAATGATGACTCTGTGTTTTCCTTGTATATATAAAGATCAACAATAACACTTAGGTCATGACACTCACCTACTTTACAGATCATTATGGAAATAATACACTGCTTCAAAAATTGAGAAACATTCCATTCAGATTCATGTGAGAACTAAATTAATGTTTAAAAGCTTGGTTTGACCTTGAAGATATAATTATAAATCATAATTCTATGACAGTAATGTATAACACATTTTACAGAAATTTATGTGATTAATAAAAAAAAATCAATTCACCAATTCAATAAACTAAGTACTGTATTAGTTTTCTATTGCTTCTTTACCAAATAAGTACAAGCTTTGCAGTTTCAAACAATAGAAATTTAATCTTCTACAGTTCTGAAGGTCAGCAGTCTGAAACTGATCTTAGGAGGTAAAGTTAAAGCTTAGGGATATGGGTCTTGACAGGGCTGGAGTCTTTTGGGTATTTCAGGGTAAAATTTGCTTCCTTGCCTTTTCTCCTTCTAGGGAGCCTCTATTCCCTGCCGCCTAGTGGCTTCCTCCCATCACTCCAACCTCTTTTTCCAGCCTCAGGACTCTTAATGTGACTCTGACGTTTTACCTCCCTTTCATGAGGACCTTTCTGATTGCTTTGAGTCCACTTGATAACTCAAGAAATACATGTATTGCAAGGTCCTTAAATTAATCACAGCTGCAAAGTACCAATTATCATAAAAGGTCATATTCAGTGTTCCCAGGGATCAGATGTGAACATCCTGGGTTGGAGGGCCATTATTTTGTATGTCACAGACATCTCCTATGTGTATAGTCCTGTACTAGTTACTAAATTGAATCAGACAGATGTCTTCTATTGTCAAAGGACTTACAATACAGATAGAGAGGCAGACTTATAGTAGCACGAGAAGTGCAGAGACAGATGGGAGCTCTAGATAGTCCTTTAGCATGAGAAGTCATAGCTACTGTGGTGCTCTGGTGACATGAGGGGCTACAAGGGAATGCACAAGGGAAGACTAGTGAAGGACCGGGAGTAGGAGATGAGCCTTGAGAAAAGGGACAGGTTGGCGAAAACAGGAGAGGAGTTTCCCAGAAAGAAATACGGGGAAGAAAGAGGAGTTTCCCAGGGAGAAGTAGGGGGGTGGTGATGAGGGTTGGGGGCCATGAGGGACCTCATTGAGGTCAGGAGAAGCTAGTGCTTTCACAAGAAAGTAAAGATTCTTGAGCCCCATGGAACAAGGACCAGATTATACAAAACTGTTTATATGAGGCTGAGAGAGTGGGTCACAGCTCATCAATATCACCTAGGAACTTTTAACATCTCTCATGTCTAGATCCTGCATTGGGTTTGCTTGACAAAAAGTGGGTCCTGATTATAGGCAGTGATCATATTAATAGCATTTAATTTGAATGCACATTCAGGCTGAAGAGCACTCTGGTTTCTTTTTTAATTGTTTTTTAAATTGTACTTTAGGTTCTGGGGTACATGTGCAGATCATGCAGGATTGTTGCATAGGTACACACATGGCAAGGTGATTTACTGCCTCCATCCCCCTGTCACCTGTATCTGGCATTTCTCCCCATGTTATCTCTCCCTAACCTCCCCACCCCATGCTGTCCCTCCTCTAGTATCCCCAACAGACCCCAGTGCCATCCTATATTAGTGATTTTTTTTAGCTTTCAAAATTAAATTCATAATATTATAATTCTGAATTCTTATGTATGTATATATTAAGAATCCAGTGATGTTATTTTTATGTGTGTGGCTGCATATGAAATAGTATTCTAGGTGGTACATAAAGCAGTGGGTTCCATTTGTAAGATACATTTATATTTAAAGTCTTGTTAGAGATATTAACTAGCTCCAATATTGCTGAAATGATTTCTCCAAATATCCTATACTTGTCATGCTGGCAAATTTATTATAACTTTTAGTTGAAATAAATATATTATGATACATATCCACCGACTTAATGTTACCTTTCTGCTTTCCTGAATTCAAAGTTTGTGATTATTTCCACTAATGTATTTATTAATGTAACAAACAACAAAAATAATATAAATAAAATTTCTGTGAGCTTTATATGTCTAATGTGCAATGAGTATAAATACGATTTTAGGCACATGATAAAAAATATTTAAGTCACAAAAGTATATTTCAGATTTAAGTATAAATCTGAAAAGTAAATGCTCAGATTTAAGAATAATTTTTTTAAAACTTTGGTAATTTTGATCATAATGTTAAATTTATTGTATAGTGTTCACTATATCATCTTACCTTTTGATGTTTCTAGAAACTTGTGTAAGCTCCGGTACTTCATGGCTAATAAAGTACTTATTTTTCTCTTCTTGAACAGTTTGTTAGATTTTATCAATTTTGTGAAATCCAACACTTGACATTCCTAATTTTGTGTATTGCTTTTGTGTTTTTCATTTAATTTCTCTTCTTCTTATCCTTATGATTCTATTCCTGCTATATTTTTCTGTTTAACTTAGTGGGTTTTTGTTGTTGTTCCTTCTTGGAATAGAAATAATACATTGGTGTGTGCCTGTAGTCCCAGATACATTAGAGGATGAAGTGGAAAGATTGCTTGAGTCTAGAAGTTTGAGAACAACCGAGGCAGCAGAGATAAGCCCCGCCCTTAAAAAATAAAAACTAAAAAGAAAGAAAGAAAATAAATAAAAAGAATAAATAATTAAAAGGACATTATTCTTGAGATTTTTCTCTAATTTTTTTGCCTGAGATAACTTGAAAGTTGTAAAAATACATGAAACAGAAAATTAACAAGTATATCCAGGACTTGAACTGAGATCTAGACCAAGCAAACATAATAGAAATACACAGAACTCTCTACCCCAAATTCACAGAACATACATTCTTCTCAGCACCATATTACACCTACTCTAAAATTGACCACGTAATTGGAAGTAAATCACTCTTCAGCCAATGCAAAAGAACGGAAATCATAACAAACAGTCTCTCAGACCACAGGGCAATCAAATTAGAATTCAGAATTAAGAAACTAACTCAGAACTGCACAACTTCATGGAAACTGAACAACTGGCTCCTGAATGTCGACTGGATAAACAGTGAAATGAAGGCAGAAATAAAGATGTTCTTCAAAACCAACGAGAACGGAGACACAACATACCAGAATCTCCGGGACACATTTAAAGCAGTCTCTAGAGGAAAATATATAGCAGTAAGTGCCCACATGAGAAGTGAGGAAAGATCAAAAATCAACACCCTATCATCAAAATTGAAAGAGCTAGAGGAGTGAGATCAGAAAAACTCAAAAGCTAGCAGAAGACAAGATAACTAAGATCAGAGGAGAACTGAAAGAGAGAGAGAGACACAAAAAAAAAAAAATTCAAAAAATCAATAAATCCAGGAGGTTGTTTTTTGAAAAGATTAACAAAATAGACAGGCCGCTAGCCAGATTAATTAAAAAAAAAAAAAGGGAGAAGAACCAAATAGACGTGATAAAAAATGAAAAAGGGGATATCACCACTGATTCCACAGAAATACAAACTACCATCACAGATTACTACAAATAACTCTATGCACATAAACCAGTAAACCTGGAAGAAATGGATAAATTCCTGGACACTTGCCTCCTCCCAATCCTAAACCAGGAAGAAGATGAAACCTTGAACAGACCAATAACAAGGGCTGAAGTTGAGGCAGCAATTGATAGCCTACCAACCAAAAAAAGTACAGGTCCAGACGGGTTCACAGCCGAATTCTACCAAACATACAAAGAGGAGCTGATACCATTCCTTCTGAAACTATTCCACACAATCCCAAAAGAGGGAATCCTTCCCAAATCATTTAATGAGACCAACACAGTCCTGATACCAAAACCTGGCAGAGACTCAACAAAAAGAAGACTTCAGGCCAATATCCATGATGAACATAGATGCAAAAATCTGCAATAAAATACTGGCAAACCAATTCCAACAGCACATCAAAAAGCTTATCCAACAGGATCAAGTAGGCTTCATCCCAAGGATGCAAGGCTGATTCAACATATGCAAGGCTATAAACATAATCCACAACATAAACAGAATAAAAGACAACACATGATTATCTCAATGGATGCAGAGAAGGCCTTCAACAAAATTCAACAACCCTTTATGCTAAAGACTCTCAATAAACAAGGTATCAAAGGAACATATCTCAAATGATAAAAGCTATTTATGACAAATCCACTGACAATATCATACTGAATGGGCAAAACCTGGAAGCATTCCCTTTGAAATCCGGCACTAGACAAGGATGCCCTCTCTCATCACAACTATTCAATATAGTATTGAAAGTTCTAGCCAGAGCAATTAGGCAAGAAAAAAAAGGGGGGGGTATTCAATTAGGAAAGGAGGAGGTCAAATTGTCTCTATTTGCAGATGACATGATTGTATATTTAGAAGACCCCATCATCCCAGCCCAAAATCTCCTTAAACAGCTAAGCAACTTCAGCAAAGTCTCAGGATACAAAAGCAATGTGCAGAAATCACAAGGATTTCCATGCACCAATAACAGACTAACAGAGAGTCAAATCATAAGTGACCACCCAATCACAATTGCTACAAAGAGAATAAAATACCTAGGAATACAACTAACAAAGGTTGAAAAGGATCTCTTCAAGGAGAACTACAAAACACTGCTCAAGGAAATAAGAGAGGACACAGACAGATGTAGAAACATTCCATACTCATGGTTAGGTAGAATCAATATCATGAAAATGGCCATGCTGCCCAAAGTAATTTATAGATTAAACGCTATCTCAATTAAGCTACCAATGACTTTCTTCACAGAACTGGAAAAAGCCACCTTAAACTCCATATGGAACCAAAAGAGAGCCTGCATAGCCAAGACAATCCTAAGCAAAAAGAACAAAGTCTGGGGGAATCACACTACCTGACTTCAAACTGTACAAGGATACCGTAATCAAAACAGCATGTTTTGGTAACAAAACAGAGACATAGACCAATGAAACAGAAAAGAATCCTCGGCAGCAACACCATACACCTACAACCATCTGATCTTTGACAAACCTGACAAAAATAAGCAATGGGAAATGGAGTCCCTGTTTAATAAATGGTGTTGGGAAAACTTGCTAGCCATATGCAGAAAGCAGAAACTGGACCCCTTCCTGACACCTTACACTAAAATTAACTCCAGATGGATTAAAGACTTAAACATAAGATCTAACACCATAAAAACTCTAGAAGAAAACCTAGGCAAAACCATTCAGGACATAGGCCTGGGCAAGGACTTCATAACTAAAACACCAAAAGCATTGGCAACAAAAGCCAAAACAGACAAATGGGACCTAATTAAACTCCAGAGCTTCTGTACAGCAAAGAAATGATCATTAGTGTGAACCTGCAACCAACAGAATGGGAAAAAATTTTTGCAATCTACCCATCTGACAAAAGGTTAATATCCAGAATCTACAAAGAACTAAAACAGATTTACAAGGAAAAACCAAACAAACCCATCCGAAAGTGGGAGAAGGATATCAACAGACACTTTTCAAAAGAAGACATATATGAGACCAACAAATATATGAACAAATGCTCATCATCACTGGTCATTAGAGAAATGCAAATCAAAACCACATTGAGATACCACCTCACGCCAGTTAGAATGGCGATCACTAAAAAATCTGGAGACAACAGATGCTGGAGAGGATGTGGAGAAATAGGAACACTTTTATACTGTTGTTGGGAGTGTAAACTAGTTCAACCATTGTGGAAGACAGTGTGGTGATTCCTCAAGGACCTAGAGATAGAAATTCCTTTTGACCCA
>CAUYQU010058861.1:0-39413 GCA_963574635.1 Cheracebus regulus | reverse complement strand
CCCTGGAATCCAGGGCACTCCCACAGCACTGACTTGGCCTTCCTGGCTTCTGTATTCCTTTTGTTGGGAGCAAAGGCAGAGATGGAGACAAAGAATTGGAATTTAGACATTGGAGGTTTAGTTTCTGGCTGCTAAATTCCACTGCGGTGTTCCATAGTTCAGAAGACTGGCAAGTAAGGTACGGTGAATCCCGTGACCAGGTTAGAAGTGTGCCTCTCTGGGAGTCACCGCCGTCTCAGAGCACAGAGCTGCAGGAAGCTCACGGAGTCCCTCTCGGATCACGTCTGAGTTAAAGTGGAACCCCCTGCCCCCCCCTTGCACACACACCTTCCTTCCTTGACCCTGGCCCCTCCGGTTTTCTTATCTTTCTTTCCTTCACAGCAGGCATTCTATTTCTATTTCTTCTGCCTCTCCTTTTTTTTTTCAGATGGAGTCCCCCTCTGTTGACCAGGCTGGAGTGCAGTGGCATGATCTCGGCTCACTGCAACCTCTGCCTCCCGGGTTCAAGCAATTCTCCTGCCTCAGCCTCCTGAGTAGCTGGGACTACAGGCATGCATCATGTCACCACGCCTGGCTATTTTTTAAAAAATATTTTTAGTAGAGACGGGGTTTCACCGTGTTAGCCACGATGGTCTCTATCTCTTGACCTCATGGTCCGCCCACCCTGGCTTCCCAAAGTGCTGGGATTTGGTGTGAGCCACCGCGCCTGGCCCGCCTCTCTCTTTCTTCCCTTTCCATGAACTCTTCAGCGCCTTAAATGCCAGCTTCCACCTCTCTGCAGCTGCACTCCCCAGGCTCTCGATGACCTTCTGGTAGCTACAGCTGGTGGAAACTCTCCGACTGCCATCTTACTTGATTTGTCCTGTATTATTTCCTCTGTGCTGTCTCCTGCTTAGTGAATTCCGTGGTCCTATTCTCTCCTTAGTTTCTCACCTATCTCAATGGCAAATTCTTCTTAGTCTCTTTTGTGGGGTCTTCTTCCTCCCCTAACTCCTAAAACATCATAGGTCCCTCAAAACTCTGTCCTGAGTCAAATTGATGTCTCCAGCCAGCCTGTCACTGAGGGCTGTTCCTGTTTAACTAGGTAGCTCCGTGTGTGTGTTCAACGCCTTAAATTTCATATGTTCCAAGTTGATCTCATCATCTGCTGAACTCTGTTTGCAAATGTCACTGCTGTTCACCAGGTTCCGCAAGTCAGAAACCAGTGGATCATTGTCAATTTCTCCTTCTCTGTTTTCCTGTGCATCTAATTAATCACAAAGCCTCATGCAGTGTATATCTTAAACGCCCTTCACGTCTTTGCTTCCCACAACACAACTGCCGTCACTCGAGTACAGGGGCTTCTCACCTCTCACCTGAAACATTAATTTCCTTCCCTCTTGTTTCTGAAAACACAGTTTAATGTGTTTTATCAAGCTTGTCCAACCCATGGGCCACATGCGGCCCAGGACAGGTTTGCATGTAGGCCAACACAAATTTGTAAACTCTCTTAAAACATTATGAGATTTGTCTGTGATTTTTTTTTTTTAGCTCATCATCTATCTTTAGTGTTAATATATCCTATGTGTGGCCCAAGACAATTTCTTCCAAGGCAGCCCAGGGAAGCCAAACACCCCTGCTTTAAATGAATTGGAGCTCATTTCAGTTCTCTTTGGCCTTTAGGGCATGTGGAAAAGGACTTCAGTGACTTCTATGGCTGTTGAGGAGCACAGAAGTTAGGTGAGAAACAGGAAGGAGAGTAACTAGGAGACATCTGAGGCAAGAGCAGGCCCAACTTTGAGAGGAGATTGAGAGCATGCGCCACCCTCAGAACCAGACACATGGCTGCCCCTTTCTGAAGGGGTCATCAAAGATGGGGAAGGCAGAGGTGAGCCCAAACTCACCCCCCAAAACCACACATGCTGCGTTTGTAGAGACTACCATATCAGTGGAGGGTACCAGCATCAGATTGAACTGGAGTGGACCAAAGATGCATCCTATCATCACTGCTAGTGGGATATCAGATGCTCAGTATAACCTCAGCTTTCCTGTAGGTTTCCCCCAGTCTTTATTCCTGCCAGACAGACCCAGGAGAGGGAGGAGAAACAGGTGTTCTAGAACTAGATCACACTCTTCTGTCCAATTCGAGCTGCTGGCATGGGAGGGTACAGAACAGAGGAAGAGCTTTAAATTGCACGTGTGTGCGTGTGCCCTACGCCCATACAAACACACACATAGAGTTTTAGGGGTCAAGAAAGGACTTGGAAGAATAAAATAAAATAATTCTGGTGCTTGAGAGTCTCTACAGGCCAGCCTATCCTAGGTTTTCTTAAATGAGAACACGCTGATATGATAAAATGATATAACACTAGCAAGGACACACAGGATATTTTGCAAACTTGGACGAATGTAGTGAAATATTGGCTCACTGATTAGTTAATTTCTCTAAGAAATCATTCCAAATGTATTCATATCTGTCTTTGTTCTTTCAGGCCACTATGATGGAATATCATAAACTGGGTAGCTTATAAACAATAGAAATTTATTTCCAGAGTTCTTGGGGCTGGGAATTCCAAGATCAAGTTGCCAGCAGTTTCTTGTCTAGTGAGGGCTTGCTTTCATCTAATGAGGATCATAGGTGACACTTTCTAGCTGTGTCCTAAAGTGGTGCAAGGAGTGAATGAGCTCTCTCAGGCCTATCTTACAAGGGCAATGATCCCATTCATTAGGACTCTTCTCTCATGCCTGATCACCTCCCAAAAGGCCTCACTCCCAAAGACCTTGGAGGTTAGGATTTTAACATAAAAATTTTGGGAGAACATGAATATTTGGACCATAGCAATATTTTAATATAAGCGATATTAAAGGAAGAATAACATATCAAAAGGGTTGAAATTTTGAACAAGATATCGAATATAAATCAATGATCATCAAACCAAGATGAACATCAAGGCAAAAGTAAATTAAGAAACATTCATATTCATCAGTAAGCAGATGGAAAGCCATGCATTCATGTATAAGCCAATCATACTCAGTAATTCCCAGCATTTTCTGATCCATCACAGCATTTTGTAAAGGCAGAAATCAGAAATGAAGAAATCAGAAGGTTCAACTGAAAGTGAATGGCAACTTATTAAATCTTTCCCAAAGTGTTAAGAGATGGGAAATAGGGATTTGAGAGAGAGTACAGTTGAATACATAGATTGGAGAAAAATATAAAATGATTTATATTTTGACCCCCCCAAGTTGATACTTTTAAATAAACTGGTTATTTAATACTGTTTGTCAGTAGTTCTTTAGTTAACTGAATTTCTTGTTGTTCAAGATTTCTGTTCTTTGCTTTTTCTTCTACATTAGTTTTCTATTGCTGTATAATCAATCACTCCAAAATTTGGCAACTTAAAACAACAAAGTTTTATTGTCTCATGGTTTCTGAGAGTCAGGAATTTGGATGCAGCTCAGCTGAGATTCTAGGGCTCCAGGTCTTGCATGAGTTTGTGATCAAAGTGCCAGCTTGGGCTGCAGTCTTAACTGAAGGCTCAAGTGAAGTGGGATCTCTTCCAAGCTCCCTCATGTGGTTGTTGGCAGGATTCAGTTCCTCATGGGTTGTTGGGCTGAGGGCCACAGCTCCATGCTGACTGTTGACCAAACGTCTCCCTCTGTAATCGGTGGGCCTCTCTACAGGGCAGCTCACAGCATTGTGGCTGACTTCCTTCAGAATGAGTGAGTGAGAAAGTACCCAAAAGAGAAGACACATTTTTTTCATAACCTAATTTCAAAAAGGGCATCCCGTCACTCCCACCATATTCTGTTCATTAGAAGTGAGTTGGTACATCTGGCCCACACTCAAGGGGAGGAGATTGCACAAGTTCATGAATAGCAGGAGGTAGGGATCACTGCAGGCCATCCTCATGGCTATCAAATCCTCTCTCCCATACCACACCCTTCCCTCTACTCTTTTCTCCATAACTTCCAGTCTCACCCAGTGACCTGGCCTCCTATTCTTTAAGAAAATAGATGGGAAGCTTTTCTTTTATATTTTTCCAACGAAGTCTCAAATCTTCTTCATCTTCAGCCATTATCTTCTTTCCTGTTGTTGTCACTGACAAATTACCCTTCTTTCTGCCCCTCCCCTGTCACAAATAAAAGTGTTCCTAGGACTCCTTGTTCTCCTAAAGCCATCATCTCATTACTCTGCTCCCTTGTACATAAACCCCTTTGAACAAGTTGCCTTTACATGTTCTCTCAACACCTCAATTTCCATTCACTCATTGGCCTTAATCATGCTTCTGTCTCATCACTTCATTGAAATTAGTTTCGTCAAGATCACCAATGATTTCTGTTGCTGTATTCAAAGAGCATTCCTCTGTCCTTGATGACATTCAACAGGGTTGGCCATTTCTTTCACTCTATCTTGGTTTCCATGACACCACACTACATGGTTACATACTTTTTTTCTAACCACTCTGGTTGCTCCCTTCTGGGCTCTTTTGTTGGCTTCCCTTCTGTCCAGGTTTCTACATGTTGGTATTTTCCAGGGTTCAGCCTATGTCTTCCCTCTTTCCATAAGTGACCTCATTCTTTCTGGGGTTTTAAGAACTACTTAGATATGGATGAACCTGAAGTTAACTTATTCAGCCAATACATCCTCTGAACCATAGAATGGGTTCTTTAAACTGTTTACTTGATAACTCCATTTGTGTATCTCAAAGGGACCTCAGAATGAATGGCTATAATAGAACTTCTGAGTTTTCTATCTTCCCTCTCCCTAACTGGTTTCTCTCTAGAATTCCCCACCTCTGTAAATGGAGCTACCAGCCAACTTGTTGACTCAAGTATAAATCCTTGGTTCCTCCTCTTCCTCAATCTTCCATTCCAATCTATCCACCAAGTCCTGTAATTTCCCTGTTTTCTAAATATGTGCCCAGTCTGTATATTCCAGTATTTCCATCCTAATCTAAGCCATTTTCTGTCACCTGGCTCACTATAATAATTACCCATTGACATTCCTGCTTTTATGCTCTGTAAAGAAGCCAACTGAATAGTTTAAAATCATCTGTTGGATTATATTTCTCTTGGTTAAAACCCTTTGGTGCCATCCCTCTGAAATGGGATTTTCCTACCCTTTGAAAATCTAAATTTCTCAAGGTCACATGTGATATGTCTCTTGATGATCATCCCAGCCTCAGATCACCCCATTCACCCTGTGCTTACTATGTGCTTTCAGCAGTTCTGAAGCCCACCAAGTCTCTACCGTTTCCAGGCCTTTGCACGTGCTGTGCCTTCAGCTTGAAATGCCTTGCCTCATTATTTCCCATGGCTGGCTCATGCATTTACCAAAATAAGTAATCATAGATTTATTCATTGTTTATTGCTTACCTCATTAGACTGTAAACCCCATAAAAACAGAGACCAACCCTGCTGTGTTCACACTTGTATACCCAGCACCAAGCACTTAAAAAGTATTCAAAAAATATTTGAATAAACAAACAACCTCACAGTCTCACAGTCATGCTTCAGGTCTCAATTCAACTCTGCCTCCGTAACAACCTTCTCAGCCCATGAAGGCTTCCCAGATTCCTTCAGACTGACCCACGGATTCTCCTCTCCTATGTTATTTATATGTTTTATGTGCCTCAACTGGAGAAGTTGCTGTGGTGTTGAGAGTTCCTTGCATGTTCATCTCCATGATAGCCCATAAACTCATTGAGGACAGTGACCTTATCTTTTCATCACGAAAACCGCAAGCCTGCTTTGTAGTCCCCAGGGTCCACCCAGCAAGTGCTCCAAGCATGTTTGCTTAAGGATGTTCTGAGGGTCCTTGACAGAAGCCCTCCTCTGGCCCTTGGATGAGAAGAAGGAAACTCTTCCTGGCTGAGGCGTGAAAGCCAGGCCCCTGACTGCTGCCAGCTGCCTGCCTCTGGAACCTGCAGCAACCTGAAGCGAAGTCCAGGCTTCTCTGGGAAGTGCCCCTTTGAGGCCCTGAGATTTTGCTGAGTGAAACATACTTACAGTAGGAAAGAATATAGCCTTACAAAGAATGTTTCTTGAGTTCCTCTGCTAAAAGGTAAGAGAAAATGATCTAGGGCAAAGGTAATTATGTAAATGGTTAACGTAGAGCACATACTTTCCTCAACTTGTAAGTGATAATAACATCACCTTTATTAATTGGATTCCAGTAGCATGTTTCTTTCCCTTTGGTTCATTTCAGATGACAGGGACAGACCCCAGTCTTTCCTTAGCAAAGTGTGCCCTGGTGACAGCAGCCTCATCCCACTGGCATCGTCTGGAAGAACTCCCTTTTACCAATCCTGGGGAGTCTGAATTTGAAGCAGGTGTATGTATGCATTTGAAAGAATCTCTTCCAGATGCCAGGAGATTCAGTTCTGGAGAGGGACGTGAAGGAAAATTATGAGAACAAGTGTCCTATTCACATGCTAGGAAAATGAATGTTTTACTAATCCTTAAATAACATTTTACTCTGAGGTGTATTGGCAAATTTTAGTTTTATTTCGGTATGAAAGTCTCATTTTTAGGAGTGTGATTTATACACATTTAAGCAGTAGAGGTGAGTGCTAAAATTAGTTTCTGTCATCCCATGCTAATGTCTGTATAGGAAGAGAATAATATAATTTTAAAGTCTTGGCATTTTGTTAGTGGATAATTTACTATTTATTATCATTGGATACAATGTAGTTTAGTCATTAAAAATGCACATACTTTCCTACGTTTTGCAGCCTTCTCATGGTAGAGAAAGTATGCCATCAGAAAGATGTCCTATGTATGTGTTCTGTTTCTCCACTCAAGGCTTAATGTATAAAATTCCCTCATTAGACAAATATTTGTTTAGCACCTTTCCGTGTGCCAGGCACTGTGCTATGTGCTGGGATACAACAGAGCTCACAGTCTGAATTTTTGGCTAGGTGGAAAGTGGGGTGTGGTGGATTCTCACCTGCACAAATCAGACTGGATATCTCGGGAGTGACTTAAAAGTTAGCTATATGTTACCTGCTCTACCCCATTCACTTGTTTACAGAGTAAACTCACAAGCCTCCATAGGAAATTTGGGAAAATAATACCATATAAAAGCCCAAACAGTACTTTCTATGTATATGGAATATACCATATGGATCTTATTGGAGTAGATGTGGCATATTTAATGTATTTTATTCAAGTAAAAGGAAAAATCAGCATGTATTCATCAATGCAGAGAAATAGTGACTGCATTCATTACATAGTCATTAGAGAAAACTGTCCCAGGAGTAAAATTTTTCTGCAATTAATGATATCTCTGTAGATAGTAAATTCTCCCTAGATAGTAAACTATCTGGGTATTTGGAAGGAGACTCCAGGGAAGCCCCCTCGTCCCTGAGGGTCTGACTCCCCCTCCAACCAAGAGACACCTGGTGGCCTGGACTGGGGAAACCCTTCTGTCTCTTCAGGCACCTGCAGGAATCAGCAGGGACCCCAAAAGCAGCAGAAAAAAACCAAGCGGACCAAGATAACAACACAAAGGTGCTGGAAATTAAATTGCTTTTGGAACCATCACCCAGAAAATTAGGCCAGGACCTGCATGCTGAACCTAAACAGGACAACTGCCTGATAAAATAAAATATGTAAATAGAACTCAGAGACTGTTAACATAATAGACAACAACATCCAGGATACAACAAAAAATCACCTTCATACCAAGAACCAAGAAGTTCCTGATTTAAATGAGTAAAGACAATCAACTCTCCACATCATTAAGTCATCAGGGAAATGCAAATTAAAATAACAATGAGATACCACTACATCCCTGTTCGAATGGCCAAAATTCAAACAATGACAACACCAAAAGCTGGTAAGGATATGGAGCAACAGGAACTCTTAGTTGCTGCTGCTAGCCTCTTTGGCAGACAGTTTGATGATTTATCATAAAACTAAACATTCTCCTACTATATGATCCAGCAATCACACTTCTTGGTATGTACCCAAAAGTGTTGAAAATTTATATCCACATGAAAACTTGCACACAGATGTTTGTAGCAGCTTTATTCATAGCTACCAAAACTTGGAGTCAAGCAACATGTCCTTCACTAGATAAATGAATAAACTATGGTACATCCAAACAATGAAATATTATTCAATGCTGAAAAAAATGAGCTATCCATGAAAAGACATGGAGCTAACTTAAATATATATTACTAAGTGAAAGATGCCAATCTGAAAAGACTACACACTGTATTATTCCAACTAGATGACATTCTGGAAAGGCAAAATTATGGAGACAGTAAAAAGATCAGTGGTTGCCAGATAGTGAGGAGGAGGGAAGAATGAATGGGTGGAGCACAGAGGATTTTTAGAGCAGTGAAACTATTCTACGTTATACTATCATGGTGGATACATGTCATGACACATTTGTCCAAATTTGTAGAATGTCCAACATCAAGAATAAACCCTAATGTAAACTATGGCTGTTAGATGATTATGATGTGTCAGTGTAGGTTAATCAGTTGTAACAAGTGTACCATTCTGGTGCAGGATGTTGATAAGGGAAGAGGGTATACATGTAGGGGAGGCAGGGAGCACATGGGAACTCTCTGCACCTTCCTCTCAATTTTTCTATAAACATAAATGCTCTAAAAACAAAGTTTAGAAAAAGACAATCAACTGATATCAACACCAAGAACAATCAGATGTAGGCATTATCCCACATTATCCATATCCTCAGGGATTTTAACGCAGCTGTCATAAAACTGCTTCCACATTTAATTACAAATTGTTTTCAAACAAATGAAAAAGTAGAAAATGTCAACAAAGGAACAGAAGCACTTAAGAAACAAATGGAAATTATAGAACTAAAAAAATATAATTACAGAAGGAAAATATCTTCTGGATAGGCTCAATCATAGAATGGGATGACGGAAACAGAATCAGTGCACTTCAGGACACATCAATAGAACTCATCCAATTAGAAAAACACAGAGAAAATAGAGAGAGGGGCAGTATGTGTTGAGGGGAATTAGTAGAAACTCGGGAACATAGAACAGTAACACAAGAGCAACAGTTTACTGTCAGAGTCTCAGAAGGTGAGGAGCAAGAGAATTAGACTCAAGGAGTATTTGAAGAAATAACGGCTGAAAACTCTTCACATTTTTAAATAAACAAACATGTACATATTCAGGAAGCTGAGCAAAACCCTAAAGAAATCTATGTGAAGACACATCATAATTACACTTCTGGGAACTAAACGTGGAGAAGTCTTGAAAGCAACCAGGGAGAAACAATTCATTACTTCCTAGGGAAAAACAATTTGATGGTAGATTTCTCATCTGAAACCATGGCGGCCAAACAAAGTGATACAACATTTTCAAGAACTGAAAGAAGAGAACTGTCATCTGCAAATTCTATATCCAGTGAAGCTATCCTTCAAGAATGAAGGAGAAACGAATTCTTAGACAAAAGAAAACTAAAATGCTTTGTTGCTAGTGTACCTACCCTTAAACAATGGCTAAAGGAAGTTCTTCAAACAGAAAGAAAATGATAAAAGAAAGACTCTTGGAACATCAGGAAGGAAGAAGGAAGAATTTAAAGAGCAGAAACATTGGTACATACAATCGAATATGAATTTCCTCATGAGTTTTAGAAATCATATTTAGTCAAGGCACAGTGGCTCATGCCTGTAATCCCAGCACTTTGAGAGGCAAAGTCGGGCAGATCACCTGAGCCCAGGAGTTTGAGACCAGCCTGGGCAACATGGCAAAACCCCAACTCTACACCAAATATAAAAATTAGCCAGGTGTGGTGGTTCATGTCTGTAGTCTCAGCTACTAGGGAGGTTGAGGTGGGAGAATAGCTGGAGTCTGGGAGGTCGAGGCTGCAGTGAGCTGTGAGCATGCCACTGCACTCTAGCCTGAGCAACAGAGAGAGACCCTGTCTCAAAAAAAATCATATTTGATGATTGAAACAAAAATATAACATATATAAGACAATGAGATAGTAACATTTAAAAGTGGTAAAGGAAACTAGGTGAATTGAACCTCAACTGAAGCAGAAAAATGTTGATACCAAAAGATAGTGATAAGTCACAAATGTATATTTTAGTAACTTGAGCAACCAGTATGAAAACTATACAAAAAGATAACTAAAAAAATGCTATCAATCAATCAAGGTGAAATCCTAAAAACAACATGCAAATAACTTACAGGAAGGTAAGAAAAGTTGACACTAAATTTAACATCTCTAGGTAGTCCCATAATTTTGAGTTAAAAATGAGTTATGGAAAAACTCAATGTTAAGTGGCTTGAGACAATGTGTAAGGAAACAGTAAATTGGGAGCTAAGAAGCTTGGCTTTAGTAATAATTGGTTTAATATAGATTAATAAATACTGAGTAAAAACTTAGTGATATAATTTTGTCATTACTAATCCAATTGGACTAAGGGCACGTATTACTTTCTTTTCTTCTCTTTCTTCTTCTTTTTTTTTTTTTTTGAGATTGAGTTTTGCTCTTGTTGCCCAGGATAGAGTGCAATGGAACAGTCTCAGCTCACTGCAACCTCTGCCTCCCAGGTTCCAGCAATTCTCCTGCCTCAGCCTCCCAAGTAGCTGGAATTTACAGGTGCTTGCCACCACACCCGGATAATTTTTATATTTTTAATAGAGATAGTGTTTCACCAGGTTGGCCAGGCTAGTCTTGAACTCCTGACCTCAGGTGATCTGCCCGCCTCAGCCTCCCAAAGTGCTGGAATTACAGGGGTGAGCCACCTCACCCAGCCCAGGCACATATTATTTTCTACAGCAAAGGAGGTAACAGAGTTTAATTATTACATCCTAAGATTAAAGCTACAAGAATGCTTTTTTAACAAGATAGCTTTAATTTTAGCATAATTTTAAATCCACAGAGAAATTGCAAAGATAGTACAGAGAGTTCCTATATATCTTACACCCAGTGTCTCCTATTATTATAACATGACATTTTACATCATAATTAATGAATCAACATTAATATATTATTATTAAGTAAACTCCATATTTTATTCCAATTCTATTGGCTTTTTCTTAAAGTTCTTATTTTTGCTTCAATAACTCATCCAGGATACCACATTTATAGGAGTGCTTTGAAAATGAATACTTAATGGCCAAGCTTCGTATCTTAGAAGAAATTTTACATTAGAGATGGAGCTATTATGTTACTACATAGGGAATCTTGTGGGAAGGCTCTTAGGGGGCTTGTCTTGAAGCTGTTCTTTCATAGCAAGCCCTCTGAATGTTTATTTTGAGTGTCTTCTGTAGTGTGGGTGCTGATGGAGCTGATGAGTTGCCAAAGCCCCCCTCAGGCCACTTTTTGGCATGGTCAGCATATTAACTCACAATCACTAGGGCATGAACACCATCTGCCTCAGCCATAGTAAATTCACACTACTACTCCAGGCTTTGTGCAACGGGAGGGACCGTTGTCTGCTGACCCTATACAGAGGGAGAAGTTGTTGTGTGGCTTGCTTTTCTGTGCAATGTGCACGTCCTCTTATCATCCGGGTTTGCCCTCAAATGTGTCCAGAATCCAACTACTTTTCTCTACCTTCACTATTTCCATATGAAGTCCCCTACGAGCTGGTATCATTTTTTGTCTGAGCATAGACAGTTTCCTGACTAGTGTCCCTGATTTTGTCCCGGAAACTGTATAATCTGTTCTCAACACAGTGGCCTGAGAGACTCTTGAAATTCAAGTAGGCTCCTGTCACTTCTCGCTCGAAACCATCTAACGGCCCCCCACTCACACTTGTTTGTTGTTCTCATACTTATGTTTTTAAACCAAACTTTTTATTGCAAAGTAACATACATACGGAAAGCATCCAGAGCCTCTGTGCAGCACTCACTAAATTATTTAAATTGACTACACCTGTGTAACCACCACCCAGGTAAGGAAAGAGACCAACTGTTGGGAACACCCCATCTGGTGTTGTACAATCAATACTCCCATGCTTCCCTCCAGAGGAAATCGCTAAGCTGTCTTCTAGATTAGGTAAACCTGTTTTTGAATGTTATGGAAATGGAATTACAGTATGTGTTTTTTCTTATCTGGCTTCTTTTCCTCACTGTTATGTTTGTGAGATTTTTCCATGTTGTGGCATCTTACACTTTTTAAAAGCCCAAATCTTCTCCAAGGTGTCCAGTGTCCAGGACCCTATAGCACCTTGTCCCCAATTCCTGCCCTCCTTGGCTTTCTGATCCAATTTCCTACTGTTATTCCCTCTCATGTCCTCTGTACTAGCCTCCCTGGCCTTCTTGTTCTCAAACGCAGCAGGCTTGCCTTTGCCCCAGGGCCTTTGCACTTACCATTTCTACTGCCTAGAAAGCTCTGTCTGCAGGCATTCCCATAGCTGGCTCCACTGACTGTCAGGTCTCTGCTGAAGTGCTGCCTTCTTTGTCAGGAAGTGAAGCCTTTCCTGACCATCCACACAGTCCTGCGCCTCCTTCCCTGTTTGAATTTTCTCCACACCACTTGTCACCCTACTATATATGTATTAGTTTCCCATTGTTGCCAAAATGAAATATCACACATTTAGTGGCTTAAAACAACACAGCTTCATTGTCTTTCAGTCCCATGGATTGGAAGTCCAGTGCTAGGCTCCTTTCTTCATTCTGGGTCTCACCAGGCTGACACATCAAGGTGTCACCTGCCCTGGCTCTTATCTAGAGGCTCTGAGTAAGAATCTGCTTCTAGGCTTATTCAGGTTGTTGACAGAATTCAGAATTAAGACTGGGGTTGCTGTTTTCTTGCTGGCTGTTGGCCAAAGTTTGTTCTCAGCTTACAGAGGCTGCCTGAATTCCCTGGCCTGTGGCCTCTTCCCCTTCCAAACCCGGGGCGAAAATCATGAAGGCCAACATCCTGCTAACCACAATATACTTTCCTAGTTATATTGTTTACTATCCATTTCCCCATCCAGAATCCATGGAGGCAAGGATTTCTGTTTGGTATCCCAAAACCTAGACCACTGCCTGGCACATAGGCATTGAAAGATGAGCTGAATGAATGAATGAAGATTGGGTAACTAGCCTTTCTCTCCTTTTAAAAAAGCTATCAGTGACTTTCATTTTAACCTGATTTCACCACTAGTGTGGTTTTCCCTGGCTCCGCTGGTTACAGCTTTGCTAGTTAAAGGGATTGCTAACAGGATAATGGGTCATATTTTTATGTTACCTCCTAGGAACACAGAGACACATCCAGGACATGAGGTACAGAGTTGGGTCACAAGATGGACTGAAGCTCAGTGGCCAGCACAGGCCGGGGAGCCTCATGCACCCCAGTTGAACTAAGCGTCTGATCATTTCTTGGAATAAAACTCTTCAGGGATAGTAAAACCAGTCATGGAAATGTGTTAAGCATTGTTTTGCTCAGTTAAAAAAAATTGAAGACTTAGTCTGCACATGTTAATTACTCAATGAAAATTTCACAAATGATTTAATCACCAGGATGTCTCAAAATATTCCATTGCTTAATATTATGTAGACAGGCTGAATCCTAGGATCATAGAGATCTGAGCTTGTGTGAAAAGTTTGAAACACATACAAGTAACAGATTTGCCTTTTGGGTTACAGTGTGGAAAAAAATTTCTGGAAACAGATTTATGTATTAGTTTTTCACTTTGCCACCAGATGTCCTTCATGAGTAGGAAAATATGATGACTTGAATGATATTTTGAAATGTGAATGCCCAGCATTTTCGAATAGACAGTGAAAGCAGAGTGTGACTGAATGTAAATGTTACCACAGAATTTTGGATGAGACACGACGTTTGAAGGCTGTCTTACAGGTGTAGCTTTCAGGAGCAGTACTTATTTCACTTGCAAATTTTCATTTCTCGTACTCTGCAAGCATTTGCCTATATTCTGTTCACTCAACTCTAAATCGATATTTTAAAAATTTGATCAAATTATTATATTTTGAAATTAACATTAAGAAGTACTCAAGTCCTTATGCTAATAGTAAAGATAAAAAGTTGGTCTTTTGAGTGGAACTTCTCAAGAATTCAAGGAGGATACACCTCAGTCTTTTAAACATGACAGCTACACAGTTTACAAGATTTTTTCTTTTTCTTCTCTCCCTTCCTTCCTTCCTTCCTTCCTTCCTTCCTTCCTTCCTTCCTTCCTTCCTTGTCTTTCTGTCTTTCTTGGGGACAGGGCCTCGCTTTGTCACCCAGGTTGGAGTGCCATGGTGTGATCTGGGGATCTGGGCTCACTGCAACCTCCACCTCCTTGGCTCAAGCAATCCTCCCACCTCAATCTCCTGAGGAGCTGGTTCAACAGGCTTGTACCTACATGCCCAGCTAATACACACACACACACACACACACACACACACACACACACACACACACACACGACACATATATAAATATATGTGTGTGTGTGTGTGTGTGTGTATATATATATATATATAGTAGAGTATGTGTGTATATATATATATAGTAGAGACAGGGTCTTACTATGTTGCCCAGGCTGATCTCAAACTCCTGGGCTCAAGTGATCTGCCCACCTCAGCCTCCCAAAGTGTTGCTATTACAGGAGTGAACCACCATGCCTGGCTAAGATATTTTTATTAAGTTAATTCTAAAAGCAGCAACTTACATCTTCAGGAAATGCAGTCAAACAAAAGGCCAATGTATGATTTAATATAAAATCCAAGACTGAAGTTGCAGTTTATGGCTAATAATGTAATATAGAATATGTGTTTAATATGTCAAATTAATAAACAGCATGTTTACAAAATAGAAACTATTTGGTCAAGTGTGTTATAAATGTATGACAGAAACCCTCATAATATATAAGGAATGAGGACAACTACAGGTTTAAAGGATTTGATGTGTGACTTACATGATGTCTTAATAAACACTTGTAGACAGAATTCCTTTCCTATTCCCACTATCACTGAAGGTATGGGGTGAACCTGTGCTTTTGGTGAGGATTCCTCACTTCTTCATTAAGTGGGACAGGGACATGGGACAGGCAACCTATTTCCAGAAAACTGATGGCCATCTGCATGAAATATCAGCCAAACAACCAGATGTTTGATGTGGATTGGCTCCCACATCCGGCTTCTTGATCGAATTCCTCCTCTCTCCACCCAGATGTTTTAGAAACAGAGAACTTAATGAAGCTTGTCCGCGGACCACAGAGAAGGGGCGGTAATATTTTGGTGTCCTGCAGGGGGCGAAGTTACCTCTAATTTTCTCAAGTCGGTTCATACATTCCAGCGGACTTCAAAGCCAGACCTGCCGCTGTCCCTCCAACTCCACCCACCCCATGCCTCCTCCTCTTGAGTCACATGTGGACGTATTCTAGCTTCCTGTCCTGAGACCTCCAGGGGAGCACTGAGGGTGTCTGATGGGGAAGGGTGTAAGTAGCAGAAAGTAGGCAAGGTGGGGGTTAAGGATTTCTTATGCACCTAGAGATCCAATTGGCTTGGAGAAACAGTAGTCCCAATTTTGAGGTTACTAAAATCCTAGAACTGTATCTCTTTTCCTGTCCCCTTTGTTCCAGTGGATACAAGGGCTTGACTGCATGTTTCCCACAAACATGGTGTGCACATGTTGGGAGCCATCGTGGACAGAAGAGGAGCACATCCTCAGTTGGATGTCACTGTCCTTCTGATTAATGTGTCTCACTGCACATCATTTCTGGGGCTTCCTCTGACTTTTAAGGGAGATGTAAGTTCTCATGTTCATCACTTGGAGGTACCCTCAACAGCTCCTCATTCTAGCCCCATTTGACAGAAACTGAGAATCCATCTTGGTGGGGTGGGGAGCCTGTGACAGACCTGAATCAGGGTTGTTGCTCAGATGTTTAGTTGATAGTCACTTTAGACTCATGTCATACGAGCCCATCTATTTCTAAGTGTCTAAGGAAAGGGAGAGATGGTGTGTGTGTGTGTGTGTGTTTGTGTGTGTTCTGCACCAGATCCGCCCCCCATAGATGCATATACAAGTTGAGTATCCCTTATCCAAAATGCTTGGGACCAAAAGTATTTCGAATTTCAGATTTTGGATTTTGGAATATTTGCATATTATATATATGTATATAAAATGAGATACCTTAGGTATGAGATCCAAGTCTAAATATGAAATTCATTTATGTTTCAAATATATCTCATATATATAGCCTGAAGGCAATTTAATACATTATTTTAAATAATTTTGTGGATGAAAATATTGACTGTGTTTTGACTGTGTCCCATCCTATGAGGTCAGGTGTGGAATTTTCCAACTGAGGCATCATGTCAGCTCTCAGAAATTTTTAGATTTCGGAGCATTTTGGATGCCAGATTTTTGGGTTAGGGATGCTCAACCTGTACAATAGGTGGGTGATGCCTTGATTTTGAGTTTTAAATGGCATAGCTCCACCAAGGCACCCTCGCCCATGCTTGAAATATTTAGTTTCCTGTGTCTTCCCCCACTGCCCTCATAGGTGGAAACGTCTTTTAGTCTGCTCGCATCTCACCAGAAGTCTTACGAAGAAGGTGTGACTAGGTTTAAAAAAGGAGGCTTTTGGCAGGAAGTGTGGGTGTATTTGCTGGGATTTCAGACCTTCTGAGGAAAGCTCTTGGCTGCTGTGGGGCACTGCAATGAATATATGTCCTTAACATGCGCCATACAGAAAAAGGAAGTGATGCGGCTCTTGCATTCTGTGGGTCCTGACATCCCAGACGAAGTATTGTATTATCTTTTCAGATGGAAGGAATCCCTGTAGAGATGGTTAAAGACTGGCATTTAGGGGTGCTAAGTTGTGTGGCCTGAAGTTAATGGCTATCTGATATTTGTAGAAGTAACGACTCTTCTAAATGACCACCTGTGTCGGGGCCAAGACAGAACTGGAAAGAAGGAGCTGGTGGTTGGTTGGAGAAATAGATTCTTGGAAATAGGATAGGAATGCTTTTAAGATTCGGACCAGCAGAAAGCCTATGCTCTCATAAATTCATGAATGCTACAGTCTATAATCTATCTGACTTCACTCTCAAATGCCTGGGACCATGTGGACTAAGGCTGGCAAGTCAGAAAATTGTAGTTTTTATTTTCTATTCTATACAATTTTCACCAGGTTAAAAAAACTTCATGTTTTAAGTGAATTTGCTTCTAGGATCTGTAGACGACCGGGTGTTCCTGGGTGGGGTAAAGGCAAATGAATTTGTGTCCTCATTGGCATATGGTGTTGGTGTTGGTGTTGTCTAAAGTCCACAGCAACCTGTGGTGTTGGTGTTGGTGTTATCTTGTCTAAAGTCCACAGCAACCTGTGTTTCAGGACCCTTTCTATTATCCTGACCATTCAGAATGCATGCCAAGCTCCTGCTCTTCTTCCTGGAGTTATCTTTATCACCTCTCCTCAAGTTTTATCTTGCATCATATAAATGACATTGTATTTCAATATATTAAAGTGCAACATTAATATATAAGGCGGAGAAGCACTGAGACGTTTCCAAGAAGATAGGGGATGACTTTTCTAATATATTGTCTGATTTCACTCTCTTCCTGTTGGGTGCTAGCATAAGAAGCTAAACCAAAGCCCAAGTGAACAGATAAGTCAACACATCCACCCCAAAGCCTCAGGACGCTGGCCTGGGTTACCTGTGGGCCTCTGTGTGGCCAGTTTGTGAGTAGCCTCCCCGGAGGGTGTGTCCCAACTTCCAGCAGCTGCCATGGAAAGCCACGTGTCCGCTAAACGGCTACATTACATCAATAAGAGAAACTAAGGAAGGGATGGAAAAGCTATCATTTTTCTTTTCTTCCTCAATTCTGGCAGTAGAGTGATTTAATCACTGTTATTACTTTTATTTAAAGCATCCACTTAGGCCTTTTAAATGGTGGTAAAGAGAAAGCTTCAGATTGGGGTATTGGTCAGATCGTTCTTCCTAGCGATGATCTCTTTGCCTTTGGCACCTCGCGGCTCCTCGCAAGCCTCCAAGAATTCCCGGGTCTCGAAACCTACGCGCGGCGGAGGCGACGCCTCTCGGGAGAGGGTGGCTGAAAGAAGGGGGCGGGGCCACTTAAATAGCGCGCGAGCTTCGCGTCCCCATTGGCTGCCAGCCTGTCGGTTACCGCGGGGCGGGGAGTCCCGGGGCTGGAGTGCGGTACCTGAGTCGGGCGCGCCGCAGAAAGCCCACGTTGGCCGCTGCGGGAGACTGCGAATTCGGCGGCGCCGCCGCGGCCGCTGCTGGGTGAACGGTTCCCTTCCTTCCCATCCCCTCTGCGAGCCGGTGTGCTGGGCAGCCTGGCGGGCGCCGAACGGGAAGCAAGATCCTCGCCGCCTCGGCTTGAAGAGGCGAGCGGCGCGCGGAGATTTTGAGGAGGAGCGACGGTGCCCGAGGGCACAGGGGCGCGGAGATCGTGAGCGAGAAGGAAGTTAAACCTCGCGGAATAGACTGGCATTTCGGGACGCCTTGTCGCCGCAGCCTGGGCCCTGCGCCGGGGTGAACTTCACGGTGGCCCTGCGATCCCAGGAGGGGCGTGCGCCGCGGTGATGCCGGGCATCTCCCGCAGCTGGTGAGCGGCCCGCGGCCCGCCACCCAGGATCCCACTCAGCCGCCAGGGAGGGCGCGGGGCAGCGCACGTGCGCGGCCACCGAGGCCCGGAGCGACCGCGCCGCCACCCGCCCGGGAGCCAGGGCGCCGGCTGCAGCGCAGCTCCGACTCGGACGCACCTGGCCGGGACCGCGCCTCCAGAGACCTGCCCAAGGCTGTGGGGCTTCCCTTCCTCCCCTCCTAGCGGTTCTCCCAGCGATCGCCCCTGCGCCACCCCCCAGCCTGGGCAACTGGGGGCGCCCCGGACGACCATGAGAGATAAGGACTGAGGGCCAGGAAGGGGAAGCGAGCCCGCCGAGAGGTGGCGGGGGCTGCTCACGCCAAGGGCCACAGGGGCCGCGCTCCGGCCTCGCTCCGCCGCTCCACGCCTCGCGGGATCCGCGGGGGCAGCCCGGCCGGGCGGGGATGCCGGGGCTGGGGCGGAGGGCGCAGTGGCTGTGCTGGTGGTGGGGGCTGCTGTGCAGCTGTTGCGGGCCCCCGCCGCTGCGGCCGCCCCTGTCCATTGCCGCGGCCGCAGCCGCCGGGGGACAGCTGCTGGAGGACGGCGGGAGCCCGGGACGCGCGGAGCCGCCGCCGCCGTCGCCGCAGTCCTCCTCGGGCTTCCTTTACCGGCGGCTCAAGACGCACGAGAAGCGGGAGATGCAGAAGGAGATCCTGTCGGTGCTGGGGCTCCCGCACCGGCCCCGGCCCCTGCACGGCCTCCAAGAGCCGCCGCCCCCGGCGCTCCCGCAGCAGCAGCAGCTGCCTCGCGGAGAGCCCCCTCCCGGGCAGCTGAAGTCCGCGCCCCTCTTCATGCTGGATCTGTACAACGCCCTGTCCGCCGCCGACGACGAGGACGGGGCGTCGGAGGGGGAGAGGAAGCAGCCCTGGCCCCAAGAAGGAGCCAGCTCATCCCAGCCGCGGCAGCCGCTCAACCGCAAGAGCCTTCTGGCCCGCGGACCTGGCAGCCACAGCGCGTCCCCACTGACCAGCGCGCAGGATAGCGCCTTCCTCAACGACGCGGACATGGTCATGAGCTTTGTGAACCTGGGTAAGGATTTGGGGTAACCTAATGACGAGAGCATTTCCCCCTTTTCAGTGTCGCGGGCCTGGGGGGCGGAGGAGCTCCCGGTGCCCCAGTCCGGCCTGGTGCGCTGGAGGACGCGGGGACAGGCAGGCTGTGCTCCCGCCACCTGCGCGGCGGTGGGCTGCACATGCGCTCCCCCGCACCGCGGGCAGGGCTGCGCGCTGAGGTCCTGGGAGCGCTGCCCCCAGCTGGCGTGTCTTTGCGGGCGCCCTGAGCACGTTCCGCGTTTTTTTCACTCCTGCCCAGCTCTGGCCATGTTAACTCAACTGCAGCAGAAAAGTCTAGCCTGAGTGTGGCCATCCTGGGAAGAGGGCTCTTCAATGCGATTTTTCCCTCTAAACTGCCTTCTTTGCTCCCTAACTCGGAGTGAGTTTTCCCACCGTGACTTTTAGGGAATCCGACAGTGGCTGGGAACTTGGAAAACTTGGCCTGAGTATGTTTAGAGGTACCCACGGCACTGGGGGAGGTTGCAGAGGAAAGTCCCGAAAGCACCGCGGAAGGCGCTCGGATCCCGGCCGGGCGGGCCTCGCTCTTGTTTGGGGTGGGATGAAAGCTCCCATTACTGGGGCAATCCATCCTGTGCCCCTGCTCACATGCCCTTGACCATTGTCCCCAAAGGCTGAACATTTGATCAATGCAGCCCAAGCTGCACGGGCAGAGGAAGGGGTAGGGGCCGGGGTTGGTCGCTGCGCTCCTCTGAACCGGTTGCCAGGCAACAGAATGGAAATTCAAGGGCGGCTAAACCGAGCTCCGCCACAAACGTTCTGTGGCAAACCCGGACCGAGTCACATCGCCCTTTTCCTCCCCTCTCGCCCCGCTGAGTTTTCTCATCTGTAAATGAGAAGGGTGCAAAGAAGACACTTTTCTTCGGAGTCAATGCCTCTGGTTTGCAGTGCTCTTCATTCATAAGCTGACTTAGTTTAGTGCAGACATAGGACGGAGGGACGCGCTGTCGGGGGACAGACCAGGGGTGCTGTGGCCACGCCCGAGATGGGTGCAGCCACGCGGCGGGGTGGGTCTTCGCGGGCCTCCTTCCCGTGTGAGACGGTGGCTGTGCCCAGGCCCTCGATTGGATGAGCAGACACTCGCCAAGGGAGCACACGGGTCTCCCAGCTACGTCAAAGACGCCGGTCTTTTAACGGTATTACTTACTGGAATGATTCCCGCGTAGACTATCTGGGCGATTTCTTTACCAACCTATCTGAGATCCCCAACTCCGCTGAGCTTTGAGGGAGAGAACGTGGGGGGTAAGAGCCAAGAGGGCAGGGGGAGGGTGTGGAGGCAGGGCGATTGGCATCCCAGTGGTGCAGAAATCCTCCTGGGAAATTCATGAAACAGAATCTCACAGGGAGTCCAGGCTCAGGGCCTGCCAATCTGGCTGCTTGCACTGCCCGGGGTTCTGACTGGACAAGAATTTTCACAATTTATTGGAACCAAATCCAAGGTTGAGCCACCTCCAGGAAGCATTCTAAGGAAATTCTCATGCCAGTCAATAAAATTTGTAGTGGGTGGGGGCCGGGGTGGCAGAGCACCAGCGCTGTTCCTTATTCTAACTTTTATGCTGCTTCTGACTTAATAAATTCCTCCCCTTGTTCTCTTCCTCTCCTCTCCTTCCACCCCGCCCCCTCAGGTTTCCTGACAGCTTTGGGGAAATGTTTTATTGCCTTTTGAGGGTAGTCCTAACCTGGACAAAGGGGAGGAAAGCTGGCGCTCCTGGCTACTTCACAGAGAATCGTGTTACAGTCCCTGGGAAAGCAATTCCTGGGTTTGGCCTGAGGTGCTTAGCATTAGCTGCCCTGGAGTATCACCAGGGGCACTTAGAGATCTAGGGCTATTAGAGCTGCTCTGTGGATCCCGACCAGTTACGTCAGAGTCTTTGAGGGCGGGGCACAGGCATCTTTTTATTATTATTATTATTTTTTAAGTACCTTAGGTTTTTCTAATGTGCTACCATGGTCAAGAAGCACTGGCACAGGGGATCCCAATGTCTGAAGGAAATTGATACATCATCCCAGTAGGAGATTAAGACCAAAGCTTTCAAGCATTACTCACCTTAGAATCACCTGGGTGTTAAGTGGGAGGTGGTGGTGGGGGGAACACCTTTAAAAAATCCAGATGCCCAGGTGGCACTCCATATCAAATCAGAATGTGTGGAGGTGGAAGCCAGGTAGCGGTATATTTTTGTACAAAAATAAAGAGGATCTCCCAGTGTTGCCCAGGCTGGACTCAAACTCCTGGCCTCAAGCAATCCTCCTGACTCAGCCTCCTGAGTTGCTGGGACTATAGGGGTGTGCTACCATGCCCAGCAGTGTCAGTGTTTTGTAAATAGCTCAGATGATTTGTGTTTGGAAACCACTGCCTTAGATGATATTTGAAATTTCAAGAGCTGGGCTTAAGGTGAGTTTGTAAAGTACGGTCACATTTACTGCATTTAGTGATCCCCAAGCTCCCCTTATTACTTCCTTTTCTGACTTTTCGTGGGCTACAGGTACATAGTGCTTTGAGTCACACTGCTTAAAGCTTGCTGTCAACTAATTCTGCTAGGGTGATGGTTTAACATAGGATCTCCCTAGGGATATTGACATTTTTCATAAAGGATTTTGAAAGATATGTTAAAAAATATCCCCTGAGAAATTGCAAGAGAACTCACCCAATAGTGCAATTTCAGCCCCCAGGACAGGCTGACATGGAACTGAAAGAGAATTCTAGGATGGGAATTCTACCCCAAGCCCCTCATATCCCATTACTGGGCTCCTTGTACAAGTTATAGCTACTGTAGGTCCAGTTCTGGGCTCCATAATGATAGTATGAAGAGAAAACTATTGCAGGTAAGTAGAATCCAAGCAGCGTGCCATGCCACCTGCCAATGAAGCAATTCTATTTTATCTTAATCCTCTTAGCAATAGGAAAGGGGTATGTCATCATGGCTAGAATGGGGTAAGATCTGATTGCCATGACTGTGAACATAGGAAGGACAGTTCATCTGAAGAAAGTTATTGTTTACCAGTGTTGGATTCTTTATATAGGGATGCTGGAGAATTACAGATTTCCTAATTGGTGTCAATGCCATGTTAACTGCCACATTGCCTGACTCATCTATGAAAGAATCTGCAGAAAGATAAACATTACAGCGCTGTAATTTAAAGTCCTCTTCTACCTACTAGGTTAAGTAAATTACAAACTGGAAGTACAAGGGAAAGTATTACATAGTTGTAAACATCCGACTTCCCTGGGACTGGGGGAATAATTTACTCATGAAATACATTTAAAACACCCTGAGCCTTGTAAGCCAGCTGGACTATCAGGAAGTATGAATCAACAGGATAAATTTCTCTCTCATAGCGCAAGTGCTGGTCATCCAACCAGCTCATTGTTGTTTATGTTGACTGTTTCAAACTTTTTCTGGGTGAATAGGCTGGGATGTGTCACCTTCTAAATGCTAACCGTCTGCTGCTGGTGTGCAGAGTGTTTGCCTGGGTGAGCTCGTGAACCTGCATTCACTCAGGGCCACAGATGCCATTTTCTATTTGTTTTCTAATGCTAAAAATGTCTTGGCAGCTTAATCAGCAGCCCTGCCAATTTGGTGACCTTGGAGAGGTATCCTTCAGGTCCTAGTTTAAGATTCACCTAAGAGAGACCTTCTCTGCAACTCCATATAAACGGGTTCTGCCCCCATCCCACCCACTTCTGTACCATGACAGCACTCTGTTTATTTCCTTCCTTGCACTTATCACAAGGAGGTTTTCTTTTTTCTTGTTCAATTTGCTTACTCATTTGTTTGTCTCCCCTGTAGGATGTCAGCCTCCAAAGGCGGAAACCACACTAACCCACCACAGTAGCCCAAGTGCTTAACATCATGCTGACAACATGGAAGGTGCTTCGAAAAGACTGAATTAGTGAAAATATGGACGTAGCTCATGCTTCAAGTTCATATTTCACTGATCTGGAAGATTTGATTATTTAGAAAGGGTATACCTAATTTTTATTGAGTAAAAAGTTTAAAGTGAAGAGATTTAGGACAGGGAGGTTCATAGCATTTGAGGTAAATCATCATGCTTTATTAATATACCTTTTTTATTAGTCACTCATATGTATATTAATTTGTAATATGCATTACATTTGAGAGTAGTAAAAACATTTAATTAAATATCTGCATTTCAGATTTCACTTATTTTAATTAATGAGGTATTGCCCTCCAAATGCTAGGGTTAAATGGAAATTTTTAAAAACTCAAATTATGCTCAGAAAGGGAATCAGTATATTTTAGTACAAGCAGCAAGAAACTTGCCCTAAAAATACTGGCAATCTTCTGAACAAAATTACTCTTGGGAAACATAAATAAGAAAAATGGAATACCCCCTGCTTGTATTTGTAACTAGATACACTGCACTATCTTTTTCTCCTAAACATAGGATCAGTAGTACTAGTTTTCATTTAAGCTGCTTGTACTCATGAAGATTTTTGTTAGCAGAAAATAAGTCCATGCGGCCGGGTGCGGTGGCTCACGCCTGTAATCCCAGCACTTTGGGAGGCCAAGGCGGGTGGATCACGAGGTCAAGAGATCGAGACCATCCTGGCCAACATGGTGAAACCCCATCTCTACTAAAAATACAAAAAAAAAAAAAAAAAAAAAAAAAGCCGGGCGTGGTGGTACGCTCCTGTGGTCCCAGCTACTTGGGTGGCTGAGGCGGAAGAATCTCTTGAACCCAGGAGGTGGAGATCGCAGTCAGCCAAGATTGTGCTACTGCACTCCAGCCTAGTGACAGAGCAAGACTCCGTCTCAAAAAATAAAAAGCATAAAAAAAAAATAAGTCCTTGCTTGCAAGCTACTAACAGCAAAAACAGTTTGGAGAATTTGGTTGCAAGAAGTAGTAGATGTTCTTCTAAAGAGATTACCAAGAGTAAATTTGAAATTCAGTGGCATTTCAACAAAAAAAGAGTTGTACAAAGTGTTCTTAAATTAAGATCAAAGGGCAAGCAGATACCATTGTTCAGACCTCAGATGGTGTTTCCTCTGGGTGTCCTTCTAAGAATGGGTATAAATCCTTTTTCAATGTGCTGAATCATGGTTAGTTTCTCTATTTGAGAGCTTACCTCTCATCAGCTTGGAGGAGGGCTTCCCAGGGCTAAGAATCTGAGTTAGTACAAAAACAATGTTCAGTGCTTTATTTAGCAAATAATAATTTGTTGCCTCTCTGTGTCTTTAGAGATTAGCTACTTTATATGTTGGATTTCAAATTGATATTTTACTTGACTATGAATACCGGTATCAAATGTAGTATAGTATAGCAAACGAAAAGACAGCAGGCCTGCTATCTTTGCCTCACTCCTGTCTGTTTATGAAGATGATTTAGACAAGGAAAATGAGGGGCGTGCAATGTCTTGCATCATTAGGCAGCTTTCTGTAACTTTTTCACAAAGTAATTCTTTACTTTATGCTTCCCATCTTATGTCAGAAATGAATTATTCTAGGGATTGACTATTGGTTTTTGTTTTTGTTTTTTTGAGATAGAGTCTTGCTCTGTCACCCAGGCTGGAGTACAGTGACAAGATCTCAGCTCACTGCAACCTCCGTCTCCTGGGTTCAATCAATTCTCCTGCTTCAGCCTCCTGAGTAGCTGGGATTACAGATGCCTGCCACCGCACATGGCTAATTTTTTTTTTAGGGGGGTATTTTAAGTGGAACTTGGGTTTCACCATGTTGGCCAGGCTGGTCTTGAACTCCTGATCTCAAGTGATCCGCCTGCCTCGGCCTCCCAAAGTGCTGGGATTACAGGCTAGAACCACCGCATCCAGCCGGGAACGACAATTGTTAACTTAGCACATCATTACAGTTTTCATTTTTCTATTTTGAGCTTTATTCTATTTTTCTTCCTCTTCCATTCAGAATTTAAGATATTTTGCCATCTTTGGTGCTTCCAGCAGTGGGAAGAAAAGTAGAAGATATTTTAATTAGATAATTGTGTTCTTCACTAGGCACTTTCATAAATATCTGAGTAAAAGGAGTAGAAATCACTACAGAAACTCCCTAAGACAGGAGTAGACAATTCACCAAGTCCCCATTCATGTAAGCAGCTGTTACACATTAACTGTCCCGTCCCACCCTCCTGAGGCCACAGGGCTGCCCCAGCCGCAGGGTGCCACCCGGGGGGCAGGTATGGAGGGTGGCTGGCATCTTCTCTTGTGTTCCCCACAAGGAACCAGTGAATTATGTTGTTCTTATTTCTCTGTTTTCATCATGATGGCTGAATTAATTTTATTTAAATACATTTTCTTTTCTGATCATACCCTTACCTTCTCTTCAACACCCTCATTCCCATCTCTGATCCAGCTCTTACCCAGTGGAAGCATATGAGTCAGAAAACAGCTCCAGTCTCTCCTGGACTGTATGAAAGTGGTGATAGTTGTATGAAGAAGGTAAACCATTACCCCTTTAGTGAAAATTAGAGTTACTCTAGAACCAGTGCCATTAACCTCTAAAGTTTTGAGAGCACCAGAAATTCTCAGAACCTATATTCCACCCGTTCACATTTTACTGCAAGCATTAGAAATCAATGACATGTTGGGGTCACTGAAATTTATCAGATTTTTTGTTCAGTTACTAGTGTTTTGAAGATTTTGTTCTCTATGCTTTTTTTCCAATGTGCATATATAGTATTTTAGCACCCTGTGCATAAAGTCAGAGTCTAAGGCCAGGCTGGGAACACAGCTACCATCCCTAACATGGTTTTTCTGGGGACACATATGCCCTAGCAACAGAAAACCCATTGGGGTTTGTTGGTTAAATGAGTTTTGGATGACTGGTGAATATATGTTCATCATAGATATAGAATTTAGAGCTTGAAAAGTTTGTGCATATCATCTAATCTGTTTGTTTGCAGTTAAATTTGTTAGATGTTTTCACCACCATTTTCTCTTTACTGCTGTTACCCCTTAAGGCTGAGGGACAATCCATGGAACCACACAGAGATCCTAGTGCATCAGAGCAATAGGGCTGTTGGCCAGGCCGCAATGGATAATGAAGGAGAAATTACAAAAGCAGGCGAGAGCACAATCCTGGAAGAGCCGAGGAAGCCCAAATCTGGAATTGTGTGGGTTTTTCTCTTAGTGGATGGCATCTTCTACTAGAACTCTACTTTTAGAAAAGAAAATGCTATGTATATCTATAAATATCCTCTTGTTTGGTATGCCAAAGGACTGTTGACCCCAAAGAATTGTTTTCTGCTCTGAAACTGAGTTGAAAACCACGTTGCTCTGAGCACCATTTTCCCACTGATATCCACTGATTCTCTTCCTGCCCTTCCCATCTCGGTTATTAAAGAGATCGGGCCCATAATAGAGATAATATCTAAATTACATCAGGTAACTCCTTGATGGGTCCCCGTGGTCTCGTTATGTCAAACACAGTCCTGGATGACCGGGTCGAAGAATCTCCTTCAAACATTTTTGCAGGATGAGGTTCTGGTTCCAAGTGGGAGAGCCTTCCTGACTTTCTGGTTCATAGGCATACGCCCTTGATGACTGATACTCCTGCTGTGTCCAGGTTGTGATTGTCTTAGGCCTGAAATGTCCTTGTCACACAGGGCTGATTATATGTTCAGATTGTTTTCTCATCACCAGAGAGCTTGGGTGGCGACCGGGAGGAGTCGAGTGGATTCACAGTGGGCAGAAAACAGTGCCCCTTGGAGGCAGAGCCCGGGAGCTCGCTCCATCCTGACCTCCGATATCCGCCACGGACCTTATTATCACTCTCCTGCCGCTTGCCCTTTTACCTTCCAGAACATCTGCGTTTGTTGATTGTTGTTCCTGTGTTTACAGTCCTGTTGGTTTCCTGTACATGAACATGGGCTGGAAAAAAAATTCTGATTTGTGTCTCAGCAGAGCATGAGTGAAACATATCACTGGGGAGAGCTGTTTTATGTGCTGATTAGACCAGGAGATTTTTTTTATAATTACCCTTATTCTCTGAGACCAAGAGAATCTTCCCTCCCTCCTTTTAAATCGATGAATTACATTTGAAGAGTCCAAACACTGAGTTTTGTTAACTACAAAAGTAAGGACTAAAAGTTTTTACTTGACTTTGTTTTTTATTCAGATTTTATTTGTAGACTTCCATATCAGAATAAGTTAACAATGGAGAAGCTGTGCATTTTTTAGAAAGAGTTTTTTTTTTTTTTTTTTTAAGATCAGCTTGAGGTTCACAGCAAAACTGAGAAAAATTTTGCAGAGATTTCCCATGTTCCCCCTGACCCCCAGGTGTACTTGCTCCCCTATTATCACTATCCCCCAGCAGAGTTTGGTATCTTTGTTGCAATTGATGAACTTATATGGGCACATCATTGTCACGTAAATTCTATAGTTACATCTGGGTTCTCTCTGAGTGTTGCAGATTCTGTGGATTTGGACAAATGTGTAATGACATTATCCACCACTACAGTATCATGCCGAGGAGTTGGGAAGCTACTCTCCCCTACAAAGCCTCTGTGGAGAAGCTGTACATTAAACAAGGAAAAACAAGTCAATGAAAGCATAAAAATTCAAAATACACAGAGTTTGGAGAAAGAGGAATAAAATACCTCAGTTAAAGAACAAATATTCTTCTGGAGTTTTACTAAAGTGATGTCTAAAGAAGTAATTTTGATTGTCTGTGACAATGTGGGATTTATTTTATAAGGCTTCTATGTGTTGACAACAAATCCATTAGAAATCTTTCCTTCTTTCCTTTTTTAAGTCTAGGAGTTTAAAAATCTTTTTTCCTCCACATACTTTCACTGAGGTGTCTGTCACCATAGTACCTAGACAATCCCTCAGGCATAGATATGAGTGATTAAATTTCTCCCTGGCTTGTGCCTGTTTGATCCATGCTAGGCGGGATTTGGGGGAGTAAAATAAGAAGCCTGAAGAATGAATAAGAATTATAGGAATTCTGTGCTTGTGAATTATTAAAATTTGGGTGGTTATTAGGGGAGAGGTTAAATATTTTTCCTTCCTTTCTGAAAACTTATATTGAAATTTAATGTGACTTTAGAGTTAAGAAACTGACAAAAATAGCTTACTGGTCCTAGAGGCAGGATCAGGGGACTTTAAAAGGCTTCCTTAGGAGAGACTAGTTAGATCAGAATAAAACTCAATTAATAGAGACTCCGTCAATCCAGAGGTCTTTGTAAGTGACATATCAAATAGGCTTATTTGCCTTTGGACTATTTTCTATGAAAAAGAGCTACACAGGTTAATGGTAAATATAAGAAGACAATAATGAAAACAAGAAATGTGGTAACTGAAGAGCAATTTGTTTGAGGTATATTGGGAGTTTGTATTTATTCCTTTACAAATATTGTACAGGTGAGATATTTAGTGAATTCTCTCCATCTGTCTTCATGTCAATTACTCACTGTAGTGGGGTATTACTGAATTATAGCTAAATCGCCAACCCCTTATCTCCCACCCCATTCTGCACCCTTACAGAAGAAACCTCTTAAAAAATAGGTAAGAGGGCCAGGCGTGGTGGCTCACACCTGTAATCTCAGCATTTTGGGAGGCTGAGGTGGATGGATCACCTGAGGTCAAGACCAGCCTGGCCAATATGGCGAAACCCCATCTCTACTAAAAATACAAAAATTAGCCAGGTGTGGGTGCACACCTGTAATCCTAGCTACTTGGGAGGCTAAGGCAGGAGAATTGCTTGAACCTGGGAGGCAGAGGTTGCAGTGAGCCAAGATCATGCCACTGCACTCTAGCCTGGGTGACAGAGCGAGACTCTGTCTCAAAAAACAACAACAACAACAAAATTGGTAAGAGCTTGGGGCCATGGCAATGTCAGTGGGCTTGAGAAATTCAGCCTTGTTCCATAACATCTGACTTAGGATGTGCTGTGGTTTAAAACTTCTCTGTGGGAGGAGAGATGTTTAATGGAGTAAAAAGAGAAGTGATATCCCCCCGCAGGACTAAGGTGTGTGGAGGGAAGAGTGCGAAGGCCATAGGTGCCTGGAGCCGAAGATATCTGGAGAGTTGCCTTTCTCCCCAAGGGCCATGGAGCAGGGCTTTGTTTTTTTTTTTTTTTTTTTTTTGAGACGGAGTCTCACTCTGTTGCCCAGGCTGGGGTACAGTGGTGCAATCTTGGCTCACCATGACCTCTGCTTCTCGGGTTCAAGTGACCTCTGCTTCCCGGGTTCAAGTGATTCTCCCTAGCCTCCCAATTAGCTGGGACTACAGGCACGTGCCACCATGCCCAGCTAATTTTTGTATTTTTAGTAGAGATGAGGTTTCACTGTGTTGGCTCAAACTCCCACCTCGGTCTCCCAAAGTGCTGGGATTACAGGTGTGAGCCACCGTGCTGGACAGGCCTTTACATTTTTATGGGGTCTGTTTAGTGTAGAGTCTCCTCACACCAACTCTGATTAGTTGAGATTGTTTGACCCTGTTGTTATGCATGCACATAGCTGTCATCATTCTAAGATGATCTGCGTGGCTGCCAGGGTGAAGGCGGTACCCAGTGGGTGTTAGCGTCCCTTTTTCTGTTGCTTTCCTGTCCTTTTTTTCTTCTTTTCCTCGCATTAATAAAATTGGTAACTCCATTGCATTTATTTCCACTTTCATATGTGCTCTTACCCATAGTTTGGAGCCTTTACTATGGATCTAGCAGAGCAGATTACATACTTCCATGGAGTCTTGGAGTTTTCTGCCACAGAACGACTCATTTTCGCCCACTACAATGGTTAAATAGCTGGTTTTCTTGACGGTGCTGGAATGTGCTTATGATCGGTTTATTATAGAGTAGAGGAAAGAGCAATTTGATTAAGATCCAGGAGGCTTGATTTGGCCTCTAGTTCTTAGTATTATTCTTTTTTGTAATATCTTATTCAAGCCACTTAACCAAGTTTCTAGGTCTCTTTTCTTGTTTGGAAACTGTATTGGCTAGATCAGCATTTTCCAAAAAGCGTTTTAGGGAACACTCCTTTTCCAAAATGTTCTGCAAGAAAAGGCCTTGGAAGCACTTTCGTTTCTTTCTTTCTTTCTTTCTTTCTTTCTTTTTTTTTTTTTTTGAGACGGAGTCTTGCTCTGTTGCCCAGGCTGGAGTGCAGTGGCGTGGTCTCGGCTCACTGCAACCTCCACCTCCTGGGTTTAAGCAGTTCTCTTCCTCAGCCTCCCAAGTAGCTGGGATTACAGGCACGCGCCACCATGCCTAGCTAAATTTTTGTATTTTTAGTAGAGATGGGGTTTCACCATTTTGTCCAGGCTGGTGTTGAACTCCAGACCTCTTGATCCACTTGCCTTGGCCGCCCAAAGTGCTGGGATTACAGGCATGAGCCACCGTGCCTGGCCTGCAGTTTCTATTCTATTCCTCTCTTTGAGGTTTACAAATCTTTCTTCTGTTAATGCTTTGACAAGGCCAGGAGTAAAGACGCCTGCTAACTTGGTTCAATAGTTTTGTTTGAACTGACTTTTACTCTCTAGCCCCTTTTGACTGAAACCCCCTTGTGTCAGACCCAGGCCTCTTCGCCCCCACACCCACTCCTGGCCCTTCTTCCGTTGTCCTCGTAGATCAGGGAAGGGACCCCAGGAGGCTGCATTTCCAGCTGCTCTGCTCTCCTGTGGCTCCAGCTCTCTCTGGATGGGCCTCCTTGTTACACCTTACACCAGGGACCCCTGGGCTCTCCCCTCTCCTTCCTGAGAGGGAACGTGCCTTCCTGCAGCTGCTGGTCCATGGGCTGCCTCACCATGACCGGCCTGGCCGCACAGCCCTCCCGCTTCTGTGCCACTAGCACCCTGCATGAAATTCCCTCTGTTGTGAACTCTTGCAGAAGGTTCTCTGTTCCTGGTTGGGCCCTCATTGCTAAGGACTCTTAATTCCCTGGAACACAGTTGAGAAACTCCAGACTAGATAATTCCCTGGATCATTCTTTTTAAATTTTTTTGGCAATACAGCTTAATTTGACACATTGGCATACAAGGAACTGCTTAAGGTGTACAATTCGATAAGCTTTGATATAGGTAGGCACGGCTGCAACTGTCACTGCGGGAAGACAGTGAACATGTTCTGAGCTACACTTGAAAGAATCCCCTGTGCTAGGGAATGAAATCATCTCTGCTGACACATAGGAGGTGCTGTGCAAAGTCCCATCTTTCATCAACGCTGTGGCTCTTCTTGCTTTTCTCTTATGGGCTTTGAACATCCTTAAGAATGGAATTTGCTGAAGATGTTCATGATTTCTTTTCCTGGATCAGAGAACCATGGGGTCAAATCTCCATGGAGTCAAGCCTGCTCTTGGCAATGGGGATTGGCCTCTACCCTATAGCTCACTTTCCACATTGATTTTGGGAAATCATAATAAAAATAGGCAGACCTCTTTTCTCATTTTGAAAGCAAGTGCCTGGGGCTAGTTTTGCGTTGTGGGGATCCTGTCAGCGTTTTGTTTCTAAAGACTGAAGTTTAAAAGATTCGATCCTGCCGAAACACCGCACGAAGGTACTTCCCTGTGTTTCTGTTTTAAATTTGGGCAATCTGGGTAGGGCCCAAGTCCAAGAACTCTAGGAAAGTAGACTCCAGTTTACCCCTGACATTTTCCCCATGCTCATCCTTCTCCAATGTTCTGGAAGCTTACATAGAAATTGCATTTTTTTTTCTGCACAAAAATACAAGTATTGTATTTCTTTATGGCCTTTTGCCTTAAAGAATGGCTGATGTCACTTATTATCTTATTATCTCAGCAAGGCAAATGCTTAGACATTTATAGCTACAAATCTACAGTAAGCACTAGTAGATAGTAAGATAGGGGAGAATTTGAAAGTTTTTGGAGAAAATTAATATTTAGAGTAATGTTAACAGAATGTTCCAAATAGCACCCGGTCACGTAACACAATAGTTTTGTGAAATAACGTAACCGCCCCCTACCTGCCTGTCATTCAGGGAGTTTACTCTTTCCTTCCCACTGTCTCCTCTGCTCTTGTGGTCTGACTCCCATCCCCATCCCTCTGCTGAAAGTGTTTCATTGAAGGCAGCTAATGACAGTGTCCTGAGTCCTCATCTTCGTTTCCAAAAACCTTGATCATGTTGATGTTGCTTTTTTCCCTACTGGGCTATTTTTTAGCCCTTCTAAAAAATCCTCTCCTTAGTTTCACGACACTGCCTGCTCACTCTTGGTTCCTTTCCTGTCTCAAAGACTGCCGCTGAATTTGGGGATATTTTCTGAAATACAACAGAAGATTCAGAAGGTTGGTATGTGGCATGAGACCTGCACACTGGGCTGAGACAGGACAGGCAGGGAGCTGGGCATAGGGAGGAGGTCACACCCAGTTGCAGGAGTGAGGAGTTAACATGTGGCCATAGGTCACGATGATAGGCAGGTACCAGGCTCCCAGGTGACCTGCCACCAATGCTCACTTGACAAATGGGCAAAATCATAGAGCAGAGTGTGCTGGCTGGATAACAGTATGTGGAAAGATGAGTAGAGGAGATGTACTTGAACAGGGTGGACCTCAGAGACATCAGCTCAATTCACTGGCCACAGGAATTGGTGGCCTGGTGGTAGCCGGTGTGTTCAGAAAGTCAGATGCAGCTGCAGAGATGTCCCCCAGCTGTGAGTGCCTCCTCGCGCGTTTGCCTTCTCTTTCATGACCCATCTGTTCAGAGTGTGCCCCAAGTATGGTCTCATCTCAGAGTCATACAGTACGGCACTTCTCAAACTTTGTGCAAGAACCGCTTTATGGACCCATACTTCTGTAAACTTCGTTACAAAGGCATAACTAGAAAAATGACATGAAAAAAAAACCCAAAGTACATTCAAAATCAAGCCTCAGCTTTCAATCATTAGATTCCATTTGTAGAAAGTTGTCAGTCAGCTTGCTATCAAACTGTGTAAACACTCCATTTCTGTACTCTCATTGCAAGCTGATAACAAATTTGTGGATCAGCACAGATCAATTAACAAGCAGCTTCTTGGATCCGATTTGGGTGTGGGAATCTGCATTTTAACAAGTGGTGACTGAGCGGGCGCCACAGTGCTAGTTACTCAGGCTTCCCTTCAGTCTTGCCCTCACGCCCACATCAAGTCAGTTGCCAGGCTTACTGATTCTGCTTCTGAAATCTCTTACTCCCATCCCTTACTTCCCATCCTCTTTTCTGTCTATCCCTAAGTTCCCTGCACAAGGTCTTTATCATCATTGGCCTTGACGTTTGCACTGGTCTCTCTGCTGCGAATCCATCCCTCCATCCCCACCAGGTTGGCTGTTCTGTGGCGCAGGTGTGTTCTGTTAGTCCTCCTCCATCACCTTCATGGACTCCTGTGACCACTGAATTAAGCCGATGTCTCTGAGGTCCACCCTGTCCAAGTTCATCTCCTCTACTCGTCTTTCCTACACTGTTATCCAGCCAGCACCCTCTGTTCTGTGATTTTATTCATTTACCTAGTGAAACTGCCCATTGCCACACTCTCAATTCTGTTTTTTTAAACTCCAGCTCAAATGCCATCTTGTCAAGAAGGGCTTTCTGAAATTTGCTTACCCACGTGCCATCACCCTCTGGAAGAACATTTGGGGCCAAATGACAGGGGACTTGTCCTATGCACAGAGGCATAGAGCAGCATTCTTTAATTTTTTTAGAGACAGGGCCTCTCTCTCACCCAGGTTAGAATGCAGTGGTGCCATTATAGGTCACTGCAACCTTGAACTCCTGGACTCAAGTGATCTTCCCACCTCAGCCTCTTGAGTAACTGGACTACTAGGCATGTACCACCATGCCTGGCTACTTGTTTTAATTTTTTGTAGAGATGGGGTCTCACTATGTTGCCTGGGCGAGTCTCAAACTCCGGGGCTCAAGCAATTCTCCTGTTTTGGCCTCCAAAAGTGCTGGACTTACAGGCATGAGCCACCAGACCCAGCCTAGAGCGGCATTCTCATTTCTGATGCCTGTTTGCAGATAAACTTTATGTGGCTTCGACGAAGGAGTTGGGAGCCTGGAATTCCAATGTTTCCTCTGCTACCCCTCAGCTGTGGGGTTTGGTGAATCACCTTCGACACCAGCTTCTCTCATTCCTATCCTACAAAAATGTTTTATTCGTCTTTGACATATCCCCTCCCCGCAAGTGCCTAGCATGGTGCCCTTCTTAGTTGATACTCAGTAAGCAGGTGCACATTGGATAAATGTAGGTCAGTTTCTCGAAACTGGTGTATGCAGTCTACTTCCTTTCTGTCATTACAAATAATATCAAGCATTTGAATGAGAGAATTACAAACTGTGAAGCACGTGTGCTGTTAGAAGAAATGCTTATTAAGTTCTGTATGTGGCAGTGGTTATAAAAAGGGAAAAAGAGAAGTTACCTTCTTCTTGCAGGGTCTATGTTCTGTGACTTTCTAAATTTTTTTTAAAGGCCTCGGGAAGAAGAAATATTATTTTCCTTCTATCTGATGTCATTATGACTTTCATAAGTATGATTACAAGTCAGAAAGACTTGCCACCGAGTCTAAATTTAAATTTCCTGGCTGTGCCAGGCAGGAAGCTTCGCACTTTCGTGCATGCAAGGAGGCACGACTCTTCACGCAGGTGTGATGCAAAATACTTATCTTGTCAGTTTCCACTTCAGGCTGGTAGGCTTGGCATACATTGTGAAGGTGTTAGACATTCTGTTTACATAAGGACTGAGGGGTGACATAATGTCTATTGAAGCAAAGTCACTTAGCTCCCCACTAGGCAACAGGGAGCATTTAAAAACTGAAAACTGATCAAAGCCATGGGCAGGATTGAGATACCTTTACCCAGGGGGCGGGTGGTCTCTTGGTTCGTTGCCTGAAACAGATGTGCATTATTGCCTCAGTGTATTTCCAGACCATTGGTGAAATGAATCAGGCAGAATTAAACCCTGAGCAGCCAATCCGGACAGCCTGCTTAAGTGGGCACAAGTGTGTCCAAATAGGTTGGAAAAAATGTCAAATCAGAGTAGGCACATACAAGATGTGATGTTTCTCTTTTTATAGACTGCTATAAAAGTTGTTTAAAATTAAACAACTCTTCAGTACTTAAATTATGTATAATGAGACAGGTAGGTCCTGGAACAGAGACATTTTTTCCTCTCTCCTTATCCCACTTAAATTTTGCTCTCCTTACCAGAGTATGTGAGACATAAACACTTTCATTTCCAGGATATAGTGTAGTCTTAGGATGGAGCAAAAGGAGAGAGAGTGATGGCTTGACACAGACCACAGAAGTAGCAAATATCTTTCACATTTTGTTCCATGAACTTCAAGGATGTATGTTGCCAAGGGAAAAATGAAAATAATTTCAGATGCATCCATTCTATCAACTGGTAATCTTGTGTATTTTGCACTTCCAAAATATATGTAGATATAGAGGAAGATGTATTCTATACTGTATACTCCCTCTACCCCCCCCCACCCAAATAAATAGTTTACCATTGTTTTGCTTTTTATTTTGGGGGGGCCATATTTAGGAATGAGCAATAGTATGTAATGTTGCATTATTCCGGGTTTACAAGGTTAGTGTGTCTTGACGATTGAAATATCTGCACCCTCTTTTTCCATTTGGCTGGCTTCTGTTAGAGTCATTTATCTTGTGCCTGTAGGGTGTAATCTAACTAGGGCACTGCTATTCTCCTCTCAGTGTTGGATGACATGAGATGCTCTTTTCTGAAGCCAGTGGATTGGGCATCTCTGATTTCTTGTTTACCTAGAGGACTTTGTTTTCAGGGCAGGATAAATGCTTGTTTATTCTAATGCATGCTCTCCCTGCCTCTCTCATTGAGCATCATGTTTTCGTGGCCCCTCGGTGCTTGAGGCCTGGTTCATAGGAAGCTGAACTCAGAATCAAAACTTCTCCTGAGGTGCCACCTATCATCACTAACCCCAGAGATGACCGGGGTAGCCCTGTTACAACTACACAAATAAAATATGTCACCAGAACATTTCACTGAGATGAGAAATTTATTTCCATGATTCTCTAAGGTTCAACTATAGTACATGCTTTTTCCTACTGGGCAGCAAACATGTTTTACTAAACTCTTACCTAATGCTTTTTGTTTACAATTCCACAATGAATTCCTGGCTTCCTTCATGTTGATTCCTACAAATATCGTGATTTACTTCCACACCTTTCTGAGGAAGCAGATTCCAAGTTGTGATGTATCGTTTAACTTTTGCCAGCATTTTATTGTGAAAAAATTTTAACATACAGAAAAAGGGGAAGATTTTACAGCAAATATCGATATACCCTCTACTTAGATTCTATGATTAACATTTACTGTATCTGCTTTATCAGGTATCTGTTCTGTTTATCCATCCACTTTCCCATTCAGCAGTCTATCTGTTTTTGGATACATTTTAAAGTAAAGTTGCAGACATCACTGGGCACAGTTGCTCACGCTTGTAATCCCAGCACTTTGGGAAGCTGAGGCAGGTGGATCACCTGAGGTCAGGAATTTCGTCTCAAACATAGTGAAACCTCGTCTCTAACAAAAATACAAAAATTAGCCTGGTGTGGCGGGTCCCTGTAGTCCCAGCTACTTGAGAGGCTGAGGCAGGAGAATTGTTTGAACTCAGGAGGCCAAGGTTGCAGTGAGCCAATCTCACCACTGCACTCGAGCCTGGGCAGCAAAGTGAGACTCCAGCTCAAAAACAAACAAAAAGGCTGGGTGCCATGGCTCACACCTGTAATCTTAGCACTTTGGGAGGCCAAAGCAGGTAGATCACGAGGTCAGGAGATTGAGACCAGCCTGGCTAACTCAGTGAAACCCCGTCTCTACTAAACACACACACACACACACACACACACACACACACACACACACACACACACACACACACACCACACAGTTGCAGACATCAGTACACTGTTTTTTAAATAATTCTGCATGCATGGCATTAAAGTTCAATGTTTATAATTTTTTGAGGTAAAATTTCTATACAATAACATGCACATTTCTTAAGTATACCATTTGATGAGTTTTGATGAGCATATACACCAGTGTAACCCAAATGTCTGTCAAGATACAGAACATTACTAGAAAGTTCCCTCATGCTTGTGACCTGTCCTGAGCATGGGTGGTCCAGGAGTCACCCAGCATTGAGGACCATGCCTCTCTTCATCTTTCCTTTCCGAGGTTCCTGTCCTTTCTGGGATGCCCCAAATCTGTTCTCTGGTTCTCCAGGCAGAAAGATTGTCAGCTTCCTGTTGGCATTTCTGCTGGGCAGCCTGGTGCAGACCGGGCCCTACCTTTAAGCTGGAAGTCATGAAATTGGGAAATGCATCCCATGCGATTTTCTGCTTCCAAGTATTGATGCCCAGAATGTGCCTGGTTTTGGCCAATCTCCAGAGCCTTCAGGTAGCCAGGTGTTCTTTTTTTTTGAATTGTTTTTGCCAGAGTTTACGTTTCTAATCTGTGGGCGGGTCAGTCCAATAAGATCTTATTGGCCATTGCCGGAAATGGAACTCTGTTCATTGGTTTAATAATTTTTGTGTGTGCAGTGCCCCAAAGATCTATTTATAAAAGGATTTCGCTGGGAGGCTGAGGTGGGTGGATCACGAGGTCAAGAGCTCAAGAGCATCTTGGCCAACATGGTGAAACCCCCATCTCTACTAAAAATACAAAAAGTAGCTGGGTGTGGTAGTGCACGCCTGTAGTCCTAGCTACTCGGGAGGCTGAGGCAGGAGAATCTCTGGAGCCTGGGAGGTGGAGGTTGCAGTGAGCCGAGATCGCACCACTGCACTCCAGCCTGGCAACAGAGTGAGACTCCATCTCAAAAAAAGAAAAAGTTAAAAAGGAAAAAAAAAAAGGATTTCAAATAGCCTATGAAGGAAAAAGTGTATAGGTCATGTTACTACACTGTGTTATGTTCTGGGAGCTACAGTGACAGTGTGTCTAGCCAAATGGAGTCTGAGGACTAGTTGACATACCCTGAACAAAGTGGTTTTGTTTTTCTTTGTTTTGAGTCAGAGTCTCACTCTGTCACCCAGGCTGGAATGCAGTGGCATAATAATGGCTCAAGGCAGCCTCAAACTCCTGGGCTCAGGTGATCCTCCCACGCTAGCCTCCCGAGTAGCTGGGACTACAGGCATATACCACCACACTCAGCTGTTTCTTTTTTTGTAGACATGGGGTCTCACTATGTTGCCCAGCTTAGTGTCAAATTCCTAGCTTCAAGTGATCCTCCTACCTTCTCTTTCCAAGGCACTGAGATTACAGGTGTAAGCCACCATGTCCAGCCTTAAATAAAAGGGTTTTTAAATTTTAATTTTATTTTTTATTTTAGAAAGAAAAGGAAAAGAAGAAAGAAATAGCAAAAGAAAGAAAAAAAAAGAAGGAAAGAGAGAAAGAGGAAGAGAAAGAGGGAGAGATAATGGGATTCTTGTTCTATTGCCCAGGCTAGAATGCAGCCTAAAAATGGACATTAAAAACCTCTTTTATGCCAATAATTGTGCTTAACAATGGAGACAGAAAGGAATAGGGGATGAAAATAACAAACAAGCAGCCAACCGATATTTTATTTAAATCTGCGAAATGCTATACAATTGCTGAGGAATGATTTACTTCCAATTATGTGGTCACTTAAAATAGGTGTAATGTGATACTGAGAAAAATATATGTTTTGTGGATTTGGGGTGGAGAGTTCTGTAAATATTTGTTAAGTTTACTTGTTCCAGGTCTGAGTTCAAGTCCTGGATATCCTTATTAATTTTCTATCTTGTTGGTCTGTCTAATATTGACAGTGTAATGTTAAAGTCTCCCACTATTATTGTGTGGGAGTCTAAGTCTCTTTGTAAGTCATTAAGAACTTGCCTTATGTATCTGGGTGCTCCTGTATTGGGT
>CAUYQU010058859.1:0-17854 GCA_963574635.1 Cheracebus regulus | reverse complement strand
TCTCCATTGTTAAACACAATTATTGGCACAAAAGAGGTTTTTAATACCCATTTTTAGACTGTATTCTAGCCTGGGCAATAAAACAATCCCATTCTCTCTCCCTCTTTCTCTTCCTCTTTCTTTCTCTCTTTCATTCTTTTTCTTTCTTTCTTTTGCTGTTTCTTTCTTTCTTTTTCTCCTTTTCTTTTTCTAAAAAAAAATTTAAATAATAATAATAATAATAATAAATGCAATTAGAAAATGTGCAAAAGATGGGCCGGGCCCAGTGGCTCACACCTGTAATCCCAGAACTTTGGGAGGCTAAGACGGGCAGATCACGAGGTCAAGAAATCGAGACCATCCTGGCCAACATGGTGAAACTACGTCTCTACTAAAAAATACAAAAAATAGCCATGGTGGCACATGCCTGTGGTCCCAGCTACTCGGGAGGCTGAGGCGGAAGAATCACTTGAACCCAGGAGGCAGAGGTTGCAGTGAGCCGAGATTGCGCCATTGCACTCCAGCCTGGCGACAGAGCAAGACTCCATCTCAAAAAAAAAAAAAAAAAAAAAAAGACATGAATACATGAATACACATTTCACTGAAGAGAAAATACAGGTGACAGATAAATACATAAAAGATGCTCAATATCATTAGCCTTTAGAGAAATGCAAACTAGAGGTCGGATGTAGTGGTTCACACCTGTAATCCCAACACTTTGGGAGGGCAAGGAGGGTGATGATTTGAGGCCAGGAGTTTGAGACCAGCCCGGACAATATGGTGAAACCCCGTCTCTACTAAAAATACAAAAAATATCCAGGCGTGGTGGCACGCACCTGTAATCCTAGCTACTTGGGAGGCTGAGGCAGGAGAACTGCTTCAACCTGGGAAGTGGAGGTTGCAGTGAGCCAAGACAGCACCACTGCACTCCAGCCTGGGTGACAAAGCAAGTCTCCATCTCAAAAAATAAATAAAAAAGAAATGCAAACTAGTACCACAATGAAGTATCACTACACATCTAACAGAATGGCTAAAATAAAAACTAATAACACCACCAAATGCTGGTGAGGATGCAAAGAAACTATCACTTACAGATTGTCAGTGAAAATGTAAAATGGTACACTTACTGTCCATTTGCATTATTATAGAGGAATACCTGAGGCTAGGTAATTTATAAAGAAAAGAGGTTTATTTGGCTCATGCTTCTGCAGCCTGTACAAGAAGCATGACACCAACATCTAATTCTGATGACGGCATCTAGCTGCTTCCACCCATGGTGGGAGGCAAAGGGGAGCCGGCATGTACAGAAATCACATGGCAAGAGAGTAAGCAACAGAGAAGGGAGGTGCCAGACTCTTGTTGCCAGCTCTCCTGGGAACTAATACAGTGAGAACTCATTCAGCAACCCTCAAAAGGGAGAGATTTAATCTATTTATGAGGGAACTGCTCCCATAACCCAAACACCTCTCATTAGGCACCACCTCCAACTCTGCAGATCAAATTTCAACATGATGTTTTGGGGAACAAACATCCAACTTATAGCACCTACTCTGGAAAACAGTTTGGCAGTTTCTTCAAACAATAAATATAAAATTACTCCTGGCCAGGCACAGTGGCTCACACCTGTAATCCCAACACTTTGGGAGGCCAAGGTGGGCAGATCACCTGAGGTCGGGAATTCGAGACCATCCTGAGCAACATGGAGAATCCCAGTCTCTACTAAAAATACAAAATTAGCTGGGCGTGGTGGCACTTGCCTGTAATCCCAGCTACTCTGGTGGTTGAGGCAGGAGAATCGCTTGAACCCGGAGGTTGTGGTGAGCCGAGATGGCATCATTGTACTCCAGCCTGGGCAACAAGAGTGAAACTCTGTCTCAAAACAAAACAAAAGCAAAAAGCACTACTCCTATTGAACTCAGAAGTTGCACTCTTGGGCACTTATCCCAGAGAAACTAAAACATGTTCACACCAAAATCTGCACCAAAAAAATGTTCATAAATGTTCATCCTAGCTTTATTGATAAAATTGGAATCAGCCCTAATGTCCTTCAACAGATGAATGGTTAAGTAAACTAGTACATCTATACCATGGAATGATATTCAGTAATAAAAAGGAACAAACTATTGTTTGTTGCAACAACTTGGACAAATCTCCAAGTAGACTAGTAGTTGCCAGGGTTTAAGGAGGGGGTAACGACAGCAGAGAAGTGGGTGGCTATGAAAGGGTAACACTGACAGAGAACACCAGCTCATGCCTGTGATCCTAACACTTTAAAAGCCCAAGGCAGGAGGATCACTTGAAGCCAGGAGTTTGAAACCAGCCTGAGCTACAGCAAGACTCAGTCTCTACAAAAATTTAAAAATTTTAGCCAGGTGTGGTGGCATGCACCTGTAGTCCCAGCTACTCCAGAGGCTGAGGTGGGAGGATCACTTGAGCCCAGGAGTTCGAAGCTGCAGTGAGCCAAGATGGTGCCTCAGCATTCCAGGCTGGGTTACAGAGTGAAATCCTGTCTCTAAAATAAACATAAAATTAAAACGTTTTGTATTTTGACTTTAACAATATCAATAACATGTCAGTTATATGGTATTATAGTTTTGCAAGATGTTACCATTGGGGGAAACTGGGTAAAGGTTACATGGAATCGCTCAGTATTGTTTTATACAACTGCATCTAAAAATACAAAGTTTAGGCCGCACGCTGTGGCTCACGCCTGTAATCCCAGCACTTTGGGAGGCTGAGATTGGTGGATCACCTGAGATCAAGAGTTCAAGACCAGCCCAGCCAACATGGCGAAACCCCGTCTCTACTAAAAATACAAAAATTAGCTGGGTGTTATCGTGCACACCTGTAATCCCAGCTACTAGGGAGGCTGAAGCAGGAGAATCACTCGAACCCAGGAGGTGGAGGCTGCAGTGAGCTGAGATTGTGCCACTGCACTCTAGCCTGGGCAACAGAGTGAGACTCCATCTCAAAAAAAAAATTAAAATGAAAAGTTTAATTAACAAATACATAGGAGTTAGCCAGGTGAAAAGGTACCAGAGTAAGAGAAAATATGTATGGTAGATTGATTCCAGAAATGGTCTCCATAGTTCACGCCTCTCTCTGTCCACACTCCCTGCAAAGTGACTTCACAGCTCCTCCCGTCGAAAAGTAGTGTCTATTTCCTCACTTCTTAATTATAGGCCGGTCTTATGAATTGCTTTAGCTAGTACAGCACTGAAAAACTAAACTCGCGCCAGTTCTAAGCCTAGGCTCAAGGGACCTGTCATGCTTCCAACTCACTATCTTGGACCCTTGCAACAAATATGGAAACAAATCCAGGTTTGCATGCTGGAAGATGAAAGACACATGGCTCAGTTGTTCTCCATGACTACGGCTGTCAGCTAGCCTACTACCAAACAGTGAGCGAGGTTATCCTAGACCAATAGCCCCTAGATGACCTGCCAGCTAACCACAGCTGCTTGAACCAGCCTATCTGAGGTCACATGGGCCTGCCCAGGCCAGAAGAACTGATCAGGTGACCTGCAGACCCGAAAGCTAAATAATTACTGATTGATTCATTAAAAAATAAAAAAAATTAAAAAAACTCCCAGGCTAAATGTTTTTGTTTATATAAGATTCTCAAAATGACAAAATTTTAAGGATGGAAAACAGGTAAGTGGTCTCTCAGGGTGAGGAATGGTAGGGGAGAAGAAGGTGCACATAATTGTAAAGAGATAGCATATCTGTATGGTGATGAATAGTGGCAGTTATTACACCAAACTACATATGGAGGAAAATGACATATAAATATACATACATACCCCATCAAAATCAATTTTCTAGGTTTGATAATGTATTGTAAGTACATAAAATTTAACCATTTGCGGCAACTGGGTCCAAGTAACATGGTACTTCTATATTACAATTGTCTATGATTCTAAAATTACTTTAAAATTAAAAATTAAACTACTGATTCATGCAACAGTACAGATGAATCTAAAATACATTTTGCTAAGTGAAACAGGCAGATCCAAAAGGATCCATGTATTGCCATATACTAGCAATGCAAAATTAGAAATTAAAAAAAATTTTTTTGAGAAATTAAAAAATTTTAAGGGACAATTTACAATAGCACAAAAGCTAGCTATAAATCTAACAAAGTGCGTGTAGAATCTCTGGAAAACTACAAAAAATTTATGACAGATATCAGAGACATAAATAAATGGAGAGGTTGGCTGGGCGTGGTGGCTCACGCCTGTAATCCTAACACTTTGGGAGGCCGAGGTGGGTGGATCACCTGAGGTCAGGAGTTCAAGACCAGCCTGGCCATCATGGTGAAACCCCATCTTGAAAATAAATAAATAAATAAACAAATGGAGAGGCTGGGAGCAATGTCTCACATCTGTGATCCCAGCACCGTGGGAGGCTGAGGCAGAAGGATCACATGAGGACAGGAATTTGAGAACAGCCTGGACAACACAGTGAGACCTCATCTCTACAAAAAATTTAAAAACGAGTTAAGTGTGGTGACACATGCTATCTACTTAGAAGACTAAAGCAAGTTTGAGGTTACAGAGCTATGATCACATCACTGCACTCCACTCCAGACTGGACAACACAGCAATACTCTCTCCCTAAAAATATTTTTTAAATAAAAATAAATGGACAGACAGGCATGGTGGCTCACACCTGTAATCCCAGCACTTTGGGAGGCCAAGGCAGGCAAATCACTTGAGGCCATGAGTTCGAGATCAGCCTGGTCAACATGATGAAACCCCGTCTCTGCCAAAACTACAAAAATTAACCAGGCATGGTTGCAGGCACCTGTGATCTCAGCTACTCCGGAGGCCGAGGCACAAGAATTACCTGAACCTGGGAGGCAGAGGCTGCAGTGAGCTGAGATTGCACCACTGCACTCCAGTCTGGGTGGCAGAGTGAGACTCTGTCTCAAAAGTAAGTAAGTAAATAAACGATAAAAAACAAAGGGAGAGATAAATGTTTATGGGTTAAAAGACTTGATGTTGTTAAGATGTCAGTTCTCCCCAATTTGGTTTAGCGTTTCAACATAATCTCAATAAAAATTCCAGCAGGACTTTTTGTAGATACCCTGAAACTGATTCTAAAATGTATATGGAAAGACAACAAAATAGAATAGCCAAAACAATTTTGAATCAAAACAACAAAGTTGAAGAATTCACACCATTTAGTATCAAGACTTACTAAAAAGTATAGTGTGGTACTGATGAAAGGATAGATGATACAATAGAGATATTTCAGAATCAGAAAGAAAAATGATACAATAGAGATTTCAGAAATAGACCCACATGAATATAATCAATTGATTTTTGAGAAAAGTGAAAAGGCAATTCAATGGAGAAAGGATAGTCTTTTTTTAAATAGTGCTGAAAAAATTGGGATTGCAAACAAACACATTTTATAAGAAAAAAAATTTTTTTTTTTGAGACAGAGTCTCACTCTGTTGCCCAGGCTGGAGTACAGTGGCGCGATCTCGGCTCACCACAACCTCCACCTACCAGGTTTAAGCAATTCTCCTGCCTCAGCTTCCCGAGTAGCTGGGACTACGGGCACACGCCACCATGCCCAGCTAATTTTTGCATTTTTAGTAGAGACAGAGTTTCACTATGTTGGCCAGGCTGGTCTCAACCTCCTGACCTCGTGATCCGCCCGCCTCGGCCTTCCAAAGTGCTGGGATTACAGGCGTGAGCCACCACGCCCATCTAAAAGAAAAATCTTTAACCTACACCTCACCATTTAGCTTTGTATGAAGGCTTATGCCTTTAATCCCAGCACTTTGGGAGGCCGAGGCAGGAGGATCTCTTGAGTCCAGTAGTTCAAGACCAAGACCAGCCTGTGCAACATAGCAAGACCTCACCTCCACAAAAATAAAAATAAAAATAAATTAGCCAGGTGTGGTTGTGCATGCCTGTGGTCCCAACTACTTGGGAGGGAGGTAGGAGGATGGCTTGAGCCCAGGAGGTCAATTGCACAACTGCACTCCAGCCTGGGTGGCAGACCAAGATGATACCTCAAAAACTTACACTAAATTGATTTTAAAACCTCACAATTTACATAAAAAATCAAAATGGTAATAGACTTAACTTTTAAATATAACGTTACAGAACTTTAGGGAAAAAAATAAGAGGATATCATTGTGACTTTAGGTAAAGCAAAGACAGATTTCTGAGATAGAACACCAAAAACACAATTCATATAAAAATGATGAAGTTCAACAAAATTTAAAACCTTTGCTCCATGAAAGACATAGTTAAGAGAATAAAAAGCAAGCCACAGACTTAGAGAATATATATGCAAATCACATCTAGGACAAAGGACATATATGTAGAATACATAAACAATTCATGTGGCTCACGCCTGTAATCCCAACACTTTGGGAGGCAGAGGCAGGTGAATTACAAGGTCAGGAGTTCAAGACCAGCCTGACCAATATGGTGTAACCCTGTCTCTACTAAAAATACAAAAAGTACCCGGGTCTGGTGCCACATGCCTGTAGTCCCAGCTACTCAAGAGGCTGAGGCAGAAGAATCACTTGAACCAGGGAGGCGGAGGTTGCAGTGAGCTGAGATCATGTTACTGCACTCCAGCCTAGGCAACAGAGCGAGACTCAGTCTCAAACAAAAAAAAAAGAATTCACAAAACTAAGTAACAAAACAATCTACTTTTTAAAAACAAGCCAAATATTTAATCAGATCCTTCTTTATAGAATATGTATGAATGTCAAATAAGAACATGAAAAGCCAAACATCATTAATCATGAGAGAATTGCATATTCGTACCACAATAAGATACTATTATAGAACTATTAAAATGGCTAAAGTTAAAAAAAAAAACATTAACCCTAGTGAGTGTTGGAGAAGATGCAAAGTGGAACTCCATACATTTTTGCAGTTTCCAATAACAGAGAATATATACTTACTATATAACCCAGAAATCCAAATTATAGGCATTTACCAAATGCAATACAAATTCCACCATCTGTGACATCATAGGTAAACCTGGAGGATGTGATGCTAAGTAAAACAGTTTAGAGGCAGAAAGACAAATACTGCATGATCTCACTTCTAAGTGAAATCTTAAAAGTCAAACTCTTAGAAACCGTAGAAAGGTGGTTACTAGAGGCTGGAGGTGGTGAGGGAAACGGGAAGATGTTGGTCGAAAGGTACAAACTTGCAGTTATAATAGGAATAATTTCTGGAAACCTATGGTACAACATGATGACTACAGTTAATGATAATGTATTATATATTTTAAATTTGCTATGAGAGACCTTGAGTATTCTCAGCAAACAAATAAAAAAGTTCCTATGTGAGATGATGATGTTAATTAGCGGGATTGTGATAATCATTTCACAACGGATATGCGTAACAAAGCACCACATTGTACACCTTGAATATATACAAGTTTTACTTGTCAATTACGCTTCAAAAGCTAGGGTGAGAGAAGGTGGAATATTATTCAGTCTAAATGGAAGAAGATGGTGAACTGTTATCACATGGATGAACCTTGAAAACATTAAGCTAAGTGAAATAAGTCAGTTGCAAAAACAGAAATATTCTATGATTCCACTTATTTGAGATATGTGAAATTCTTAAAGATAGACAGCAAAAGGGTGGTTACCAAGGGCTGGAGGGAAAGGAGAATGGGGAGCTAGTGTTTAGAGAGTACAGAGTTTCATTTGGTAAAGATGAAAAAGCTCTGGAGATAGATGCAGTGATGATTCAAAACAATGTGAGTGAACTTAATGTCACCGAACTGTCCTCCTAAAAATGGTTAAAATTATACATTTTATGTTACATAGTTTTTACCACAACAAAAAAGAAGGTGGGAAAAAGGGGGTAGAGAAACACAAAACACATGAGATATATAGAAACAAATAATGTAATGGCATACATAAATTCAACTATATCACCAATATATAAAATATAAATAAGGCCAGGCATGCTGGCTCAAGCCTGTAACCCCAGCACTTTGGGAGGTTGAAGCAGGCAGATTACCTGAGGTCAGGAATTCGAGACCAGCCTGACCAACATGAAGAAACCCTGTCTCTACTAAAAATACAATAAATTAGCCAAGTGTGATAGTGCCTGCCTGTAATCCCAGCTACTCAGGAGGCTGAGGCAGGAGAATCACTTGAACCTGGGAGGCGGAGGTTGAGGTGAGCCAAGATCGTACCATTGCACTCCAGCCTGGGCAATAAGAGCAAAACTCCATCTCAAAAAAAAAAAAAAAATTAAATAACTTGAAAAATATAAACACATTCCTAGAAAAACACAAATTACCAAAACTAACTCAGGAAGAAATACGATAAATACAAAATCTGATAGAAATTGTGTAACAAGTAAAGATACTGAATCACAAATCTTGCCTCAAAGAAAAGTCCAAGCCCAGCTTGCTTTGCTGAATTGTAACAAACATTTAAATAATAAACAACAATCCTTCACAAATTCTTCCAGAAAATAAAAGAGAAAGTAACACTTCCCAACTTATTCTATAAAGCTAGCATTATTCTGATACCAAAAATAGAGACATCACAAGAAAACTATAGACGAATATACCTTTAGAATAGACATAAAAATTCTCAAGAAAATAGTAGCAAAATGAATCCAATAGCATATGAAATGTATTATACACTATCCAAGTGCTATGTACTCCATGAACATATAAGGCTGGTTTAACATTCAAAGATAAATTAATGCAATATGCTATATTGGTAGAATAAAAACAAAACCTATAAAATCTCAACAAATGCAGAAAAAGCATGTAACAAATGCAACACTCAATCATGATTAAAAAAATTTCTCAACAAACTAGAAATAAAATGGAACTTCCTTGGCCTGATAAAGGGCATCTACAAAACCTACAATAGACATCATATTTGATAGTGAGAGACTGGGTGTTTTCCTCCTAAGGTTGGAAATAAGTCAAGGGTGTCTGCTTTCACTCCTTCTACACAATATTGCCCTAGTCAGTGTAGTGAAAGAAAAAGAAATTGAAAACACATCAATTGTAAAGGAAGATGTAAAACCGCTTTATTCACAGATGATATGATCCTGTATGTAGAAAATCCTAAGTAATCTATTTTTAAAAAACCATAAAGACTAACAAACAAGTTCACTAATGTTGAGGAAACAAGATTAATTATATATTGGCAATAAATCATACAAAATTAAATTCTATTTACTAGAAGTCAAAAAAAGAAAATACATAGGAATAAATTTAATAAGAGAAATGCAAGATGAAGTAACGGACTGTTTTGCCCTCCTATCTGAAAGAACCAAAATAAATCTAGACAAAATACATGAAACAATGGTTATCAAGAACTGGACATTAGGCAACTAAGGACAATTCTTCCTGGGAGATAGGATACAAATAAGGTGAGGCCTAGGACTGCCCTACCTAACTGCCTTCAAAGAGCTGCCAGTCCATGGAACAGGGAGAGGGGGCTGAAACAGAGTCTGGTAGATGTACTGAGTTTAGGAGATGAATCTGAAAATTCAAGATCAACGCAGTATGAGTTGATAAAAAAAAAAAAAAAAGTCCCTGAGATAACAGGGCTGCACAGAGAAAAAATGTCAATGATATGCAGAGGCTTCCCCAAGTATTAATCGGAGTACTATTATACATATGAGTAAAAGTAAATTAACAAAGGCTGGCAAAAGAATCATCTGAAAAGATGAGAGAAAACAGTAACTGGTGCTCACAAAGTAGCTGTTACTACCAGCCAAACTGGAAAAACGTACGCTCTGAACCTGCTTAATAAATCATAAAAGCATGACCCAAAAGGATCAAACTGTTTCTGAATAACTTAACTGCATCAAAGAACAAAGCTCAAAAGTTCGTAAGAACACAAAAATATGCAGGCAATTAAAAAGGCAAAATTCAGCCAGGCGTGGTGGCTCACGCCTGTAATCCCAGCACTTTGGGAGGCCAAGGTGGGCAGATCACAATGTCAAGAGATCGACACCATCCTGGCCAACATGGTGAAACCCCATCTCTACTAAAAATACTGGGTGTGGTGGCATGCACCTGTAGTCCCAGCTACTCGGGAGGCTGAGGCAGGAGAATTGCTTGAACCCGGGAGGCGGAAGTTGCAGCGAGCCGAGGTCACACCACTGCCCTCCAGCCTGGCGCCTGGCAACAGAGCAAGACTGTCTCAAAAAAAAAAAAAAAGGCAAAATTCACAGGGCCTGGAATAAAATCAAAGATTACTGGTCATGCAAAAAAAAAAAAAAAGGGCAGAAAAATATGACCTTTAAGAGCACACTAGACAATGCAGAAAAAAGATTTGTGAACTTAAAGGCACAAAATAGAAACTACCCAAAATAAAACACAGAGAGAAAATATGACCCATAATGAAAATAATCAATCAAACAAAGCTGACTGAGAACTTCCAAAGATGTTAGAATTAGCAGAGAAGTATATTAAACATTTGTTATCTATATTCCATATGTTCAAACAGGTAAATAGAGGAATAAAAAATATTTTTAAACACCCAAATTTGGCTGAGTGTGGTGGCTAATGCCTATAATCCCAGCACTTTGGGAGGCTGAGGCGGGCAGATTACGAGGTAAGGAGTTCAAGACCAGCCTGACCAACATGGTGAAACCCCGTCTCTACTAAAAATAGAAAAATTAGACAGGCCTGGTGGCAAATGCCTGTAGTCCCAGCTACTCAGGAGGCTGAGGCAGGAGAATCACTTGAACTTGGGAGGCAGAGGTTGCAGTGACCTGAGATCGTGCCACTGCACTCCAACCTAGGTGACAGAGTGAGACTCCCACCTCAAAAAAAAAAAAAAACACTCAAATTTAATTTCTAGAGATGAAAACTACAGTGTCTGAATTGAAGAAATACACTGGAGAGATTAACAGCACACTAGACAATGCAGAAAAAAGATTTGTGAACTTAAAGGCACAAAATAGAAACTACCCAAAATAAAACACAGAGAGAAAAAAATACAAAAAATGCAAAGAACATCAATGATCTGTGGGACAACTACAGGCAGCTTAAAATAGGTAACTAGAGTCCCTGAAGGAGGAAAGCAGGGGAAGAGAAAACAAATTGATAAATTAATGGCCAAAACTTTCCAAATTTGATGAACTCTATAAATCTAAATATCCAAGAAGTTCAATAAACTCCAAGCAGAAAAATATAAAAGAAATAAAAACCCACCAAGGCACACTATAATCACATTGCTCAAAAGTGATAAAGATTAAAAAACATATCATCTATCGAAGAAACAAATTAGGATGACATCAGATGTCTCAAGCCAAGTGCAGTGGTACATACCGATAATGTCAGCTGCTCGGGAGGCTGAGGTGGGAAGACTGCTTGAGCCCAGGAATTTGAGACCAGCCTGAGTAACCTAGCAAGACCCTGTCTCAAAAAAAGGCCAGGCGCAGTGGCTCACTCCTATAATCCCAGAGCTTTGGGAAGCCGAGGCGGGCAGATCACCTGAGGCCAGGAGTTCGAGACCAGCCTGGCCAACATGGTGAAACCCCATCTCTACTAAAAATACAAAAAACTTAGCAGGGCATGGTGGCACGTGCCTCGGGAAGCTGAGGCAGGAGAATTGCTTGAACCTGGAAGGTGGAGGTTGCAGTGAGCTGAGATTGTATCATTGCACTCCAGCCTGGGCAATGGAGCAAGACTATCTCAAAAAGAAAAAAATGAGGATGACATCTTACAAACAACATAATTGAGAAGACCATGAAACAATGCTTTTGAGATACTGAAAGACAAAAACTATCAACTTAAAATTCTATATGTAGCAAAAATAACTTTCAAAGATGAGGGCAAAAAAATATATTCAGACATACAAAAGCTGAATTAATTCATTGCCCAACAGACTCACAATGCAAAAAATGTTAAAGTTCTTCAGGTACAAAGAAAATGATACCTTAATGAAGTCTAGGCCAGGTGCAGTGGTTCACGCCTATAATCCCAGCACTTTGGGAGGCCGAGGCAGGTGGATCACTAGGTCAGGAGTTCAAGACCAGCCTGGCTGGCATGGTGAAACCCTATCTCTACCAAAAATATAATATATTAGCAGGGCATGGTGGCACAAACCTGTAGTCCCAGCTACTTGGGAGGCTGAGGCAGGAGAATCGCTTGAACCCAGGAGGTGGAGGTTGCAGTGAGCAGAGATCACGCCAGTGCACTCCAGTCTGGGTGTGAGACTCCATCTCAAAAATAAAAAAGAACCTGAACTATACAGATCTTAGAAGAAAACATAGGGTAAGCTGGGCACAGTGGCTCACGCCTGTAATCCCAACGCTTCGGGAGGTCGAGGCGGGTGGATCACCTCAGGTCAGTTCGAGACCAGCCTGATCAATATGGTGAAACTTTGCCTCTATAAAAAAAAATAATATATATATATATATATATATATATATATATATATATATAAAAAGAAGAGCCAGGCGTGGTGGCTCACGCCTGTAATCCAAGCACTTTGGAGGCCAAAGCGGGTGGATCACCTGAGGTCGGGAGTTCAAGACCAGCCTGACCAACATGGTGAAACCCCGTCTTTTTAAAAAAAAAGAAGAAGAAAACACAGGATAAAGGCCTCATGACACTGGATTAAACAATGATTTCTTGGATATGACATTAAAAGTATAAGCAAAAAAGGAAAAATCAGATTTCATAAAAATTAAAAATTGTACATCAAAGGACACAATCAATAGAATGAAAAGGCAGCCCACAGAACAGAGGAAAATATTTGCAAGCCATTACCAGATAAAGGATTAATATCCAGAAAATAAATATATAAGGAACTCCTACAACTAAACAACAATAAAATGATCCAATTGAAAAATGGGCAAAGATGAGATCTCTCCAAAGAAGATATACAAATGGCCGAAAAACACATAAACAGATGCTCCATGTCACTTACTAGTAGGGGACTGCAAACCAAAACCACAGTGAAATACCACTTCACACCCATTAAGATGGCTATGTTTTATAAAAAAGAAAAAGAAAATAACAAGTGTTGATGACGATGTGAAGAAATTAGAATTTTTGTGCAACATTGGTGGGAATGTAAAAATGCTGCAGCCACTATGGAAAACAGTATGGAGATTTTGCAAAAAAATTAATCGAATGACCATATGATCCAGCAATTCCACTTCTGGGTATATATCAAAAGAATTGAAAGTAGTGACTTGAAGAGATATTTGCAGCTGGGCATGGTAGCCCCTCCTGTAATCCCAGCACTTTGGGAAGTTGAGGCAGGAAGGTCACTTGAGTCCAGGAGTTTAAGACCAGCCCAGGCAACATAGGGTGATTCTGTCTCTACAAAAATCTGTTTTAAAAACTAACCAGGCATGGGGGCACATGCCTGTGGTCCCAGCTACTCAGGAGGCTGAGGTGGGAGGTTCGCTTGATCCCAGGAGGTCAAGGCTACAGTGAGCTATGATCATGCCACCGCACCCCAGCCTGAGTGACAAAGTGAGATCCTGTCTCAAAAAAAAAAAAGGGAAAGATCTACATAAACATCTTCATAACAGAAATTTCACAATAGCCAAATGGTAAAAGCAACACATATGTCCACCAGAGGATGAATAAATAAAATGTGGTATATACATACAATAGAATAATACCCAGCATTAAGAAGAAAAGAAATTCTGACGCAGGCTACAACATAGATTAACCTTGAATACATTATGCAAAGTGAAATAAGCCAGTCACAAAAAGATAAATATTATATGATTCCACTATATGACTACTAGAGTATTGAAATTCAGAGATAGAAAGTAGCATGGTGGTTGCCAGAGGTTGTGGGGAGAAGAGAATGGGAGGTCATTGTTTAATAGGTACAGTTTTGGTTATGCAAGATATAAATCATTCTGCCATAAAGACACATGCACACTTATGTTCACTACAGCACTATTCACAATAGCAAAGGTATAGTATTGACCTAAATGTCTATCAAGGACAGACTGGATAAAGAAAATGTGGTATATATACACCATGGAATATTATGAAGCCATAAAAAAGAACAAGAGCCTGTGTTTTGCAAGAACACAGACAGAGCCGGAGGCTATTATCCTTAGCAAACTAATGCAGGAACAGAAAACCAGTACTACATGTTTCTCACTTATAAGTGGGAACTAAATGACGAGAACTCATGAACACAAAGAAGGGAATAGACACTGGGGTCTACTTGAGGGTAGAGAGTGGGAGGAGGAAGAGGAGCAGAAAAAATAACAATTGGGTACTAGGCTTAGTACTTGGGTGATGAAATAATCTGTACACTAAAACCCCATGACATGAGTTTACCTATATAACAAACCTGCACATGTACCCCCAAACCTAAAAGTTAAATTAAAAAATAAAAATTTTTAAGAGTTCTGAAAATGGATTGTTACTGAGACAAGCTCGGCTGTAGAGACCCCCACCCAGGGGGCACTGAAGGAATTAAGCAGCAGACACCCAGATAGAACAGCAAAGTGGGACCATCCGGGGGCCAACAGCCTTCCGAGCTGAGAGCCTCAGGGGGCTGATTACACCGGGCTGAGGGCCTCGAGCAGACTCTGACCCACATAGTCTCTCTGAACAGGTGTTTATCATTAACAGGTGTTCTGTGTTTTCTCCTAGACCCAAGATAAACTAGGTAGGCAGCTGGTGCCTGCTTACCACTGATCAAGGACAAACTAGACAGCATTCTCCATGAGGGAGGCACGGGGGCAGGGTCATATATCCCATGCTTAAAGAATTGTTTTAACTGGTGGACGATATATATATATACTGTTTTGCTACTTTAGAATGCCCCAAGCAGTCTTCCACTTGGGGGAGGAAGCGGCTAGGTTTTCCTTGCCATCTTTCTTCTTAGCAAACAATATAATTTCATCATACACTCAGCATTGCTCAGCAGATTATGGTGATGGTTGCACAATAATGCATTTAGTGCGAATGAAATGAGCACTTAAAAATGGTTAAAATAGGCTGGGCACAGTGGCTCACAACTGTAATCCCAGCACTCTGGGAGGCCAAGGTGGGCAGATTACGATGTCAGGATATTGAGCCAGCCCGGCCAACATGGTGAACCCTGTCTCTACTAAAACTACAAAAAATTAGCCGGGCATGGTGGCATGCACCTGAAATCCCAGCTACTCGGGAGGTTGAGGCAGGAGAATCCCTTGAACCCAAGAGGCAGAGGTTGCAGTGAGCTGAGAATTGCACCACTGCACTCCAACCTGGGTGATGGAATGAGACTCTGTCTGAAAAAAAAAAAAAAAAAAAGGCCAGGCATGGTGGCTCACACCTGTAATCCTAGCACTTTGAGAGGCCGAGGTGGGTGGATCACCTGAGGTCAGGAGTTCAAGACCAGCTTGGCCATCATGGTGAAACCCCATCTTTGAAAAAAAAGAAAATTAAAAAAACAAACAAAAAAACACTTGTATCCAGCATAGAATCCTCAAAATTCAAAAATAATAAAACAACCCAATACAAAATATGCAAGAGATGTGAAACTTTGCCAAAGAAGATATGTAGGTAGCAAATAAGCACATAAAATATGCTCAAATCATTAGAGAATGTATACAAAAACCATACCTATTAGTATACCTAATGTCAAAAAAGCTGGGTGGGCATGGTGGCTCACACCTGTAATCCTAGCACTTTGGGAGACCGAGATGGGAGGAGCACTTGAGGCCAGGTGTTCAAGACCAGCCTGGTCAACACAGTGAGACCGCATCTCTAGTTAAATGTTACAGAAAAGAATTTCTTTTAAAAAATTTAAAAATAAAAAAATAAACTGATACCACCAAGTACTAGACAGGATGTGGAACTGAAACTTTCATACTGATGGGGATGCGAAATGATACAGCCACTTTGAAAAACAGTTTAGCAGTTTCTTAAAATGTCAAACATATGCTTACCATATATCCCAGCAATCCAACTCTAAGTATTTACTATAGATAAATGAAAACACAAAAAGTTGCATATGAATGTTTATAGCAGCTTTACTCGTAATTGTCCAAAACTGCGAAGAACCTAAACATCCTTCAACTGGGGAATAAACAGTAGTAAATCCACACAATGCAGTGACTCAGAAATAAGAACTATTGATATAGTGAAGAACATGGATGATTCTCAAATGTATTACTCATAGCAAAGGAAGTTGCTCTCTAAATGTTACATACCATATAATTTCACTTATATAACATTCTTCAAAAGACAGAAATATATGGCCAGACACAGTGGCTCACGCCTATAATCCCAGCACTTTGGGAGGCTGAGTTGAGTGGATCACCTGAGGTCAGGAGTTTGAGACCAGCCTAGTCAACGTGAAACTCCACCTCTACTAAAAATACAAAAATTAGCCGGACGTGGTGGCGGGTACATGTAGTCCCAGCTGCTCGGGAGGCTGAGGCAGGAGGATCGCCTGAATCTGGGAGGTGGAGGCTGCAGTGAGCTGACATCGAGCCACTGCCTAGCTTGGGTCTCAAAAAAAAAAAAAAAAAAAGGACAAAAATATAAGAACAAAGAAAAAGGCCAGGTGTGGTGGCTCACACTTATAATCTCAGCACTTTGGGAGGCCGAAGTGGGTGGATCATGAGGTCAGAAGTTTGAGACCAGCCTGGCCAACATGGTGAAACCCTGTCTCTACTAAACATACAAAAATTAGCAGGGCATGGTGGCATGTGCCGGTAGTCCCAGCTACTTGTGAGGCTGAGGCAGGAGAATTGCTTGAACCCGGGAGGCGGAGGTTGCAGTGAGCCGAGACCACGCCATTGCACTCCAGCCTGGTGCCTGGAGACAGAGCGAAACTCTGTCTCAAAAAAAAAAAGAAAAAAGAAAAAAACCAGTGATTGCCAGGGGTTGGGTGTAGGGGACAGGTTTTGACTGTAAAGTAGCAGGAATGAATTCGGTTTAATGGACTCACAGCTCCACATGGCCGGGGAGGCCTCACAATCATGGCAGAATCAGGGAGGGGCTAGGAGGACTGTTCTGTACCTTGGTTGTATTGGTGGTTACACAACTCTACACATTTATCAAAGCTTTATAGAACTGTACACCAGAGTGAATTTCATTGTAATGTAAATGTTTATAATTTTTAAAACATAAAGGCATAAAATAAGCCTGCTTATCGTATGATTCTATTGATATGACATTTGTATTAAAGCAAAACTACAGGGGCAGAAAATGAATCAGTGGTTGGCAGAATCTGAAGGGTGGGGGTAGGAGTTGATGACAAAAGGGCCTGGAGAGTTTTGGGGGGAGATGCAACTGTATTTCTATTGTGGTGGTGGGTCACTCCTGTATATGTTTGTACAAACTCACATAACTAAAACTATAAAGAGTGAACTTTACTATACGTAAATTATGCCCTAATTGTTTTGAAAAATGAAGGGAAAACGTTATATTGCTTCTTTTTTTTTTTTCAGAAAAAGAGTAAAGGAGAAAGAAAGAAACAGCAAAAGGTAGAAAAAAGGAATGAAAGAGAGAAAGAAATAGGAAGGGAAAGAGGGAGAGAGGATGGGATTCTGGTTTTATTGCCCAGGCTAGAATGCAGTTTAAAAATGGGTATTAAAAACCTCTTTTATGCCACTAATTGTGCTTAACAATGGAGACAGGAAGGAATAGGGGATGAAAATAACAAATAAGCAGACAACCAATCTTTTATTTAAACCTGTGAAATGCTATGCAATTGCTGAGGAGTGATTTACTTCCAATTATGTGGTCACTTTTAAAATAGGTATAATGTGATACTCAGAAAAATGTATGTTTTGTGGATTTGGGGAGGAGAGTTCTGCAAATATTTGTTAAGTCTAGTTGTTCCAGGTCTGAGTTCAAGTCCTGGATATCCTTGTTAATTTTCTATCTCGTTGATCTGTCTAATATTGACAGTGTA
>CAUYQU010058857.1:0-19535 GCA_963574635.1 Cheracebus regulus | reverse complement strand
TCTTTCTTTTGCTGTTTCTTTCTTTCTCCTTTTCTCTCTTTTTCTAAAATCTCTTCCTCTTTCTTTCATTCTTTTTTTCTTTCTTTTGCTGTTTCTTTCTTTCTCCTTTTCTCTCTTTTTCTAAAATCTCTTCCTCTTTCTCTCTTTCATTCTTTTTATTCAAAAAAAAAAAAAGTCTTAAAAAAAAATGAGGAAACAGAGCCCAAGAAAGTTTAAGTGGCTACCCAAATTAGTAAATGGCAGAGCTGGGATTTCAATCCAGATATGTGCTCCAGAGGACTGTGGTTTTACTACCCAAGATTAGAACTTCATCTTCCAATATCCTGTGAAGCTTTGTGATGTGCAACTACCATTACACTGTATAGTATACTGCTAAACTAGGAAGCATATCATTACATTAACATAGGCAGACAACTAAGCAATAGCTTTGTAATCCTGTATTTTGATGAATTGTACCTAATTTTTTTAAAAGAAAAACTACATTCTAAAACCATTTACTACAAGTTTACTCTTATGAGCAAATCATAAATATATGCATAAGATTGAAAAATAATTTAATCATTCTTGTTAAACCAACCTACTACTTATATGCTGTCTAATACTGCAAATATGCTCTTGGATGAGACATTTCCACAAATGGTTGTCTGAGTACATGGATTTTTATTAAAATATTAGTTCCCAGTCAATGAGGACTGTGTCCATCTACATAATAACCTTTTAAAAGAAACATATCATTTGATAATAATAAAGCCAAACAACATTCAGAAGAAAGTATTTTCAAATATCCTATCAAAAAACAATTAAGGTATGTCAATACTAAATATCATCACTTATTCCATACTATTTGGAAGTATAAAACTAAAAAAAAAAGTTATTCATTAAGAAAAACAAATAAGATAAAAAGGCTCAATAATACAAAGGATTTTAAGAAAAATGGGGAAGAGGCTTCAAGATGGCTGACTGGAGGCACGTGGCACTTATATCCTCCATAAAAAGCCAAAAAAAAAGAGAGTAGATAATCACAGCATCTAAGAACACTGGAATTTGGCAGGGAAGTTATAGAAAACACATGAGGCATGGAAGGAGAGGGAATTCAGGTAGCAAGCCTGGCTGTGATCAGTTTGGAGCCCAGAGAAGCTCCCCAATGTGGGAAATGGGTAAATAACATATCCCCAGTGGTCCAGATTCCCACTGTGAACTCTGAGGATTCTAGCCATAAGAGAGCCACTCAGCCTCCACAGGCCCTAAAACTAGTCTTTAGTATACAAAGTTACCTGCAGTCTTGCAACGGCATTGCTCTAGAAAGGGCATTCACACTGGATCCCACACATGCCACCAAGACTGAAGCAGTTGCAGTAGGGCAACAGTAAGAGCGCAAACTCCATCAGACTACATCCTGCCCTGGGGCTGAGTGATTCTCTATCTCCACATCCTTGCAGCCCACTGAAATCCCCCTACATCCACCCAAATGACTGCAGTGGTGTGACACTTGCTGGAACCAGCAATGAGACCTGGTCCCAGCACTCTAGCCCACACAGTGTCCTACATCCCAGGAACATGTGGAGCAGCATACTGGAGAGGTCACAGGCCAAGAGACAACGGGACAGTATATTTAAAGTGCCAAAAGAAAAAAAAAACCGGAAGCCAGTTATACATACCCAGCAAATCTATCCCTCAAAAATGGAGAAATAATGTCTTTCCCAAACACACAAAAACTGAGGGAATTCATCACCAGTAGACAAGCACTACAAGAAATGCTTAAGGAAGTCCTACATATCTAAAAGAGAATATATCATCATGAAAGCACATGAAAGTATAAAACTCACATGTAGAGCAGATACACAAATGAGAAAGGACTCAAATGTTAACACTATAGAAAACTACCAAACCACATGGATAAACAATAACAAAGAAGGAAAAAACAAAGGATACACAAAACAAACAGAAAACAATGAACAAAATGACAGGATTAAGTCCTCACCTATCAATAATAAACTTGAATGTAAATTAAATTGCCCACTTAGAAGATATAGACTGGTTGAATGTATTAAAAAGCATGACCCAACTATATGCTTCCAACAAGAAACGTATTTCACCTGCAAGACACACATAGACTGAAAATAATAAAATAGAAGATATTAAATTGCAAATGGTAACCAAAACTGAGGAGTAAATACACATATATCAGATCAAAGATGTTAAATCAAAAACAGTAAAAAGAGACAAAGTAGGTCATTATATAATGATAAAGGCATCAATTTAGCAAGAAGAGGTAACATGTCAAAATATATATGTACCCAACACTGGAGCACCCAGATACACAAAGAAATATTATAAGATTTAAAGGGAAAGACATACTCTAATGTAGTAATAGTTGGGGACTTCAACATCCTATTTCCAGCATTAGACAGATCATCTAGGCAGAAAATCAACAAATAAACATGAGATTTAAACTGTGCTTTAGAACAAACAGGCCTAAAAGACATTTGTGGAACATTTTGTCCAACAGCTGCAGAATAAACATTCCTCCCATCAGCATAAAAATAATTCTCAAGGATAGATCATATGTTATTATAAAAAACAAATCTCAATAAATTTTTAAAAATCAAAATCATATCAAGTATCTTCTTAGAGCACAATGGAATAAAATTAAGACATCAACAAGAGGGATTTCAGAAACTATACAAATACGTAGACTTAAAGAACATGCTCCTCAATGAACATTGGGTCAATTAAGAAATTAAGAAAAAAATTTAAAAACGTATTAACATAAATGAAAATGAAAAAACAATATACCAAAACCTGTGGGATATAGTAAAAGCAATGCTAAGAGGGATGTTTATAGCAGTAAATGCCTACTTTGAAAAAGTAGAAAGATGTAAAATGAACAGTTTAATTTTGCACCTGAAGGAACAAAAAAAGCAAGAACCAACCAAATCCCAAATCACTAGAAGGAAAAAAATAATAAACATCAGAGCAAAACTAAACCATAAAGAGATTAAAAATACAACACAGGAGAGCAACAAAACAAAAAGTTGGGTTTTTTTAAAAAAGATAAAATTGATAAACCACTAGCTAGACTAACCAAGAAAAAAAGAGACCTAAACAAACAAAATCAGAAATGAAAGAGGAGATATTACAACCAATACCACAGAAATATAAAAAACTATCAGAGACTATTATGGATAACTATACATTAATGAGCTGAAAAGCCAGAGGAAATGGATAAATTACTGGATACATACAATATACTAAGAAAGTTCCCCCAATAAAAAAGCCCAAGGACTAATGACTTTACTGATAAATTCTTCCAAACTTGTAAAAAACAACTAACACCAATTCTTGTCAAACTATTCCAAAAAACTAAAGAGCAGGAAATTTTTCCTAACTCATCTTACAAGGCCAGCATTACCCCAATACTAAAACCAAATAAGGACACAACAATTAAAAAATATCCCTTATAAACACAGGCATAAACTTCCTCAACCAAATACTAGGAAACTAAATCCAACAGCACATCCAAAAGATAATACACCATAATCAATGGGAAATACCCCAGGAATGCCAGGATGGTTTAACATATGCCAATCAATAAACATGATACATCACACCAAAGAATGAAAGATGAAAACTATATAATTATCTCAACAGATGCAGAAAAAGCATCTGATAAAATGTAACATCCCTTCACAATAAAAACGCTCGACAATTAGGCAGAGAGAGAACATACCTCCACATAATAAACACCATATATGACAAACCTATTGCTAACATCATAGCGAATGGACAAAACATAAAAGCCTTTCCTCTGAGAATTTGAACAAGATTAGGATGCTCACTTTCACCATTCCTATTCAACATAGTACTGGAAGTCCTAGCCAGAGTAATCGGTCAAGCAAAGAAATAAAGGACGTTCAAATTGTAAAAGAGAACATCCAATTGTCCCTCTTTGCAGACAACATGATCTGACATTTGGAGATACCTAAACACCCCACAAAAAGCTCTTAGAATCAATAAATTCAGTAAGTTGGAGGATACAAAATCAACACAGAAAATGTATCAATGTTTCTATGCCTGAACAACAAACTTGCTGAAAAGGAAATAAAAAAGGCAGTCCCATTTACAATAGCCACAAAAAAATTAAAAAACCTAAGAATTTAATCAAAGAAGTAAAAGACCTTTATAAGAAAAATTACAAAACAATGATGAAAGCAATTAAATAGGACACACACAGATAAAAAGAAACACAATGCTTATAGAATAAAAGAATTTATATTGTTAAAACGACCATACAGCCCAAAGCAATCTACAGAACCAATGCAATCCCTATAAAAATACCATTAACATTTTTTTGACAAAAATAGGAAATATAATGCTAAAATTCATATGGGACCACACAAGAGCCTGAATAGCCAAAGCAATCCTGAGCAAAAAGATCAAAGAAGGACGTTTACTTCAAGATACACAAGACTATAGTAGTCAAAACAGCATGGTACTAATGTAAAAACAGATATATTCACCAATGGAATAGAATAGAAAACCCAGAAGTACATTCATATGTTTACAGCTAACAGATTTGGCACAAATGTGCCCAGAATATGCAATGGGGAAAGAACACCCTCTTTAATAAATGATAGGAAAACTGGATATCCATTTGCAAAAGAATTAAACCTGACCCATATAGCTCACAATATACAAAAATGCACTTAAAGTGAATTAAAGACTTAAGCATAAGACCCGAGACTATAAAACTACTAGAAGAATATGTACAGTAAATGCTCCAGGACACTGGTCCAGGCAAAGATTTTATGGTAAGACCTGAAAAGCATAGGAAACAAAAACAAAAATGGGTGAGGTTATATTAAACTAAAAAGCTTCCGCATAGAAAAGGGAACAATGAACAGAGTAAAGAGACAATCTATTGAATGGGAGAAAATATCTGCAAACTATTTATCCAACAATGGACTATTGTTGGATAGTCCATTCTATTCCATTGGTGTATATATCCAGAAAATGCAAGAAACCCAAACAACAGCAACAAAATAAATAATCACATTAAAGAGTAGACAAAGAATTTGAGTAGACATTTCTCAAAAGAAGGCATACAAATGGCCAAGATATATGAAAATGTGCTCAACATCACTAATCACCAGGGAAATACAAATCAAGATCACACTGAGATATCTTATTAGCATCTTATGCCAACTAGAAGAGCTACTGTTAAAAAATAATAACAAATGCTGGCAAAGATGTGGAGAAAAGGAAATTTTCATATACTACTGTTAGGAATGTAAATAGTACAGTCATTATGGAAAACCTAAATAACAGAACTACCACACAATAATGCTGTAATCCCACCACTGGGTATTTATACAAAGGAAAGAAAATAAGAATATCAAAGAGATACCTGCACCCTCATGTTTATTGCACTAGGCACAATAATGAAGGTATGAAATCAAGCTAGGTGTCCATCAATGAATGAATGGATAAAGAAAGCATAGTATTGAAACATAATGGAATACTATTCAACTATATAAAAGAATGAAATCCTGTCATTTCCAGAAATATATATGGAATTGGAAATCACTATATTAAGTAAAAAAAGCTAGACACAGAAAAGCAAATATATATTCTCACTCATATATAGGAACTTTAAAAGTAGATATCATGAAGGTAGAGAATAGAATATTAGCTACCAGAGACTGGGAAGGGTGTGTGTGGGAGGTGGGAGGGTAAAGAGAGAGAGATTAATACATATAAACATATAGTCAGATAGAAGGAATAAGTTCTAGTGTTTGATAGCACAGTAAAGTGACCATAGTTAACAATATAATACATATTTCAAAATAACTAGAAGATATGAAATGTTCTCAACACAAACAGATGACAAACATTAAAGGCAATGGATATCCTAAACACCCTGACTTGATCATTATACATTCTATGCATGTAGCAAAAATCATATGTACCCCATAAATATGTACAAATACTACATATAAATTAAAAAATATTTAAAGAAAAGCTATGTTAAAATAATCAAAATTGCTTTTCATTTGTTGTATATTTCAAATATTATTCTCTATATCACTTTGATTTTCCTTTTGTCTACTTCACAATGTCAAACTATCTGGAGAGTTTCCAATTATCTAGACCTTAAATTAAAAGACAGACATAAAATGATGAACTCGGAAAGGAAGGGAAGGAGTCAGCAGTCATATTCTAAAACATTATACAATGCATACACAAAGCAATGATCAACAACAGCTAGACAAAATCAAAATACTCTAGTTTTAGTAGTACCTTTGACCAATTAATTCTCTTCATGGACACCTCAGGTTTATAGATTTTTTTCTGCTTCATTCCGTAAGGTAGGTCAACTGGTAATCCTGGGGGACGAGGAACTCCTCCAAGAGGTGGTGGTAGAGGGGGTCTCCCAAATAAAAGTGGTGGTGGTGGTGGTATCTCTGCCATTCCAGGTAAAGGAGGTGGTGGAGGAGGAGGAAGAGGAGCTCCTCCAGGTAGAGGTGGTGGTGGTGGTGGTGGAGGCGGCCCAGCACCTGGCAATGGAGGTGGTGGAGGAGGACCTGGAATTCTTGATGAACCTGAGGGTACTTGTGCCTGAAATATAAATAATCCAAGATTAAATGCTTATAAAATATAGTTGAAAAAAATTGAAGAAATATATATCAATAGATATTTGTAGTTTAAGATTATATCTACCTTATTTTTGAAGATTATATACACTTTTTAAGATATTACTAAAATATCTAAACATTTAGCAAAATCTAAGGGTTTAACAGTATATGAAAAAGACGTGTAAATTTTTTAATAAGCATTATAAATTCTGGACAGTGACTATTTCTGTTAACACATGAATGCTACGAAAGTTGGTATCTGATACGGTTTGGCTCTGTGTCCTCACCCAAATCATGATCACAAGTGAGCTCTCACAATACCTGAGGGTTTTATAAAGAAATTTTCCCCTTTTATTTGGCACTTCTTGCTACCACCATGTGAATAAGGATGTGTTTGCTTCCCCTTTGGCCATGACTGTAAGTTTCCTGAGGCCTCCCCAGCCCTGTGGAACTGGTTCAATTTAACCTCTTCCCTCTATAAATTACCCAGTCTCCGTGGTGGTTCACACCTGTAATCCCAGCACTTCCGGAGGCAGAGGCAGGCGGATTACCTGAGGTCAGGAGTTCAAGACCAGCCTGGCCAACATGGTGACACCCCATCTCTACGAAAAATACAGAAATTAGCTGGGCGTGGTGATGCATGCCTGTAATTCCAGTTACTTGGGAGGCTGAGGCAGGAGAATTGCTTAAACCCAGGAGGCAGAGGTTGCAGTGAGCTGCAATCGCACCACTGTACTTCAGCCTTGGTGACAGAGCGAGACTCCATGTCAAAAATAAAATAAAAAATAAATTAACCAGTCTCAGGTATTTCTTCATAGCAGTGTGAGAACAGACTAATACAGTAAATTGGGAGTGGATAGTGGGGTGCTTCTAGAAAGATACCAGAAAATGTGGAAGCTAATTTGGAACTGGGTACCAGTCAGAGTTTGGAACAGTTTGGAGGGCTCAGAAGAAGATAGGAAAATGTGGGAGGCTTTGGAACTTCCTAAAGACTTGTTGAATGGCTTTGACTAAAATGCTGATAGTGATATGGACAATAAAGTCCAGGCTGAGGTGGTCTCAGATGGAGATGTGAAACTTCTTGGGAAAGGGAGTAAAGATCACTCGTGCAATGCAAAGAGACTGGTGGCATTTTGTCCCTGACCTAAAGATCTGTGGAACACTGAACTTGGGAGAGATGATTTAGGGTATCTGGCAGAAGAAATTTCTAAGCAGCAAAGTGTTCAAGAGGAAGCAGAGCATAAACGTTTAAAAAACTTGCAGACTGACAATGCAGTAGAAAAGAAAAATCCATTTTCTGGGGAGAAATTCAAGCCCTCTGCAGAAATTTGTACAAGTAATGCAGCGCCAAATGCTAACCACCAAGACAATGAGGAAAATATCTCCAGGGCATGAGACTTTCATGGCAGCCCCTCCCATCACAGGCCTGGAGGCCTAGAAGAGAAAAATGATTTCCTGTGTCAGGTCTAGGGCCCCCCTGCTGTGTGCAGCCTCTTTGATGCCCTGCATCCCTGCCCCTCCAGCCAAGGCTGAAAGGGGACATGGTATAGCTCAGGCCATGGCTTCAGAGGGTGAAAGCCCCAAGCCTTGGCAACTTCCATGTGGTGTTGAGCCTGCAGGTACACAGAAGTGAAGAACTGAGGTTTGGGAACCTCTAACCTAGATTTTACAGGATGTATGAAAATGCCTAGATGTCCAGGCAGAACTTTGCTGCAGGGGCAAAGCACTTATGGAGACTCTCTGGTAGGGCAGTGCAGAAGCAAAATATGGGGTTGGAGCCCCCACACAGAGTGGCCACTGGGGCATTGTCTAGTGGAGCTGTGAGAAGAGGGCCACCATCCTCCAGACCCCAGAATGGCAGATCTACTGACAGCTTGTACCATGAGCCTGGAAAAGCCAAAGACACTCAACACCACCTTGTGAAAACAACCAGGAGAGGGGCTTCACCCTGCCAAGATACAGGGCAAAGCTGCCCAAGGTCATGGGAACCCACCTCTTACATCGGCATGTCCTGGATATGAGACATGGAGTAAAAGGAGATCATTTTGGAACTTTGAGGTTTAATGATTGCCTTATTGGATTTCAGACAAGCATGGGGCCTTGTAGTCCCTTTGTTTGGGCCACTTTTTCCCATTTGAAACAGGTATATTTATCCAATGCTTGTATCCCTGTTGTATCTAGGAAGTGACTAGCTTTTCATTTTACAGGCTCCTAGGCAGGAGCAACATGTCTTATCTAAGAAGAGACTTTGGACTTGGAATGCTGGGTTAATGCTGCAATGAGTAAAGACTTTGGGGGACTGTTGGAAGGGCATGATTGTGTTTTGAAATTTGAGACATGAGATTTGGGAGGTGCCAAGTATGGAATTATATTGTTTAGCTCTGTATCCCCACCCAAATCTCACCTTGAATTGTAATAATCCCCAGGTGTCAAGGGTAGGACTAGGGAGAGAAAATTGAATAATAATTGATAATTCAATAATGGGAGTGGTTTCCCTCATGCTGTTCTCATGATAGTGAATGAGTTCTCACAAGATGCAATGGTTTTTAAGGGGCTTTCCCCCTTTTGCTTGGGAATTCTCCTTGCTGCTGCCATGTGAAGAAGGATGTGTTTGCTTCCCCTTCCACCATGACTGTAAGTTTCCTGAGGCCTCCTAAGCTCTGCAGAACTGTGAGTCAATTAAACCTCTTTTCTTTATAAATTACCCAGTCTTGGGTATTTCTTTATAGCAGTGTGAGAATGGACTAATACAGTATCCTCCAAGATTTTGTGAAATACTCCTCCGAAATAATGAAAAATTAACTTTCTTTATAAATACATGCAAAAAAGAAGTATAGTATATGGCTTGGGCTGGTAAGATTAGTTGGTTTGAATATGGGATAATTAATACAAGGTTATGGATTCAATTCCTTTGGGGACTAATTAGCTTTATACAAAGAGTCTGTTTCATGGCACTAGTAACTTAGCTGGCTTCTAACACCAATAATACTAAATAGCATCCATTTCCATAGTAATACATGCTTATCAACATTTTTACATTTATTATTTCTTTTGATCCTTATCATAACCCTGTAATACAGATAGGGCATTATTATCTTACCTTTATTTCACTGCTTAAAGATGAGGAAATTGCTAACTGCCAAAAGTTAAATGATTAACCAAAGATTTCAGAGTCTGAAACATGATTAGGATTTCAATGTGGTTCTTCTCACATCCAATGCCATCCTCATTCCAATATAAAAGACTGCTTCTTCATGAATAGGTGCCATTTACAATGAGGACAATTAACTCAAATACATATGATTATGAGGAGAATATAACATTTCTATCAGAAAGTAACTTCAAGCTCATTATCTAATGACAACGGGTAACAGATGAAGGGGAACACTGCATGCCATAGAGTGTTCTTTTTAGAGATGATTAATCTGTATCCACTTCCTTAAACCATTACTGATCACAATGGTTTACTTTGCTAAATAAATATATATGAAAAGTAGAGCTGTTCATTATAAACATTCTTACGAAACCACTACCAGTAAACATACATCTGTTTTAATCAAGATATGACATTAGATTAACAGAATGAAAGGTTTAAAACTCATTAAGGCAGCCATGAAAGCCATGAGTTTTTTGCAACAGGCCTCAGTCAGTGCAGTGGCAGCTGTCTGGCCAGTGCCTTGGCATTCAACTGGGATTCAGGGACTTCCTCGCCTGTGGCTTTGTGAGGGCTGTCACTCCTGTTTAACACAGTGGAGACCATGGGAAAAGACTATTTATCATGAAACCTTCTGGATTTCACAATGGGTGTTTTTTGAATTTATTGACATTCCACATTTTGTTTACAGGGATTCCAGTGGCAATTGGTGAAACTCTGGTGAATGTATTCATTGGTGAAACTGAACTAGTAGAAATTCCAGAAGGCTATATCCCAGAACAATGGGAATATTATAAGCATCTTATATTGAGGTGGATTGTCCATACTTTCTATGATGATTGTGAAAAGAATTACTAAAGAATAATGGCTATCTTTCAGATTGAAACTGAAAAGGCTGAATTGCAGATAAAGAAGCTGAAAGTATGAAGATTAATGCAGAACAGATGGACCCTGGTATCAATATCTGACCATTGATTGGGCACTTATGGATCATTCTCCAAAGGGAACTTCCAGCAATTAAGGATTTATTTCTCTAAATACAAAGTGTATTTTCTTTAGTGGAAAAGAAATTAGTAAATATATTCTGTATTTCTGTTTTCTGTGATGAATAAAAGAGCTTCTTACATTACTCTGTCTCTCAATGTTGGTTCATATTAAGGCTTTTGATTTGGGGGTTTTGTTTTACACTTTTAAGAAAGTTTAAAATGTACTAACGAAAAATTGGAGAAAAAAGAATTTGTGAATTCCTAAAGTTATGGTTAACTTTGAGAGGTGTTTTATTTACCTGACAAATGAAAGTTATAGAAGTCTAATTATATTAGGTATCAGTAATTGTAGCAGTTTGTACAAATGTCTGTATTTCAAACATCTGTATTATTGAGGGGAAACTCATGATTTTAAATTCCATAAAACATGGAACTAACTTTGTAAAACATTAATAACTTAATAAATAAATTTTCAGTGAACAACAAGAAAAGCTAATTACATTTTTTGGGATAGGGTCATTTTTGTCCTCTTTCATTCATTCATTTAGAGGCAGTCTCGCTCTGTTGCCCAGACTCATAGTGCATTGCAGCCCTGAACTCCTGGGCTCAAGTGATCCTCCCACCTCAGCCTCCTAACCAACTGGGACTACAGGCATGCACCACTACATCAGCCTAATTTATTTTGTTTTTTTGCTTCTAAAGATGGGGTCTCATTATGTGGCCCAGGCCAGGCTCAATTCCTGGGCTCAAGAGATCTTCCCACCTTGGTCTCCCAAAGTTCTGGTATTAAAGGCAAGAGCCACTGTGCCTAGCCTGCTAACCTTTACTGATATACATTTTCTACTTGGATTATTTAGTTGTTCTAACCAAACTTATAAATATATCTTTAGAAAATGAAGCAAATTTTTGGAACAATCAATTGGAAGGACTGATCTATTTATAAAAACATTAAAGTTAACACTTATAGGTAGACATGATCATGGGAAGGTTTATTCACTGCAGACTAACTAGTTTATTCACATAGGTGAGTGTTTATGTATGTACATATACACACATACAACTAACGTGTCTCTATACATAACAAATGACCATCCTCTCCTGGAATGCAATTCTTCCTGAGGTTAGAAAGAAATACAAGAATAAAATACATAAAATTATTTTAATTTTACTTTTAAAGTAGTAAAACTATAGAAAAGTCTGATTTTATAGTCTTAATTGAGATAAAAGAAATTGTGGCAAAATTAAAGGTTCAGAAAATTAGGAATTATCCTACAAATTTTGTGTATGAAAGGATATTCTTCATACTTTAAAAGGTGAAATGTGTGTCCCGTTTTTTAATTAACAGACAACACAATTCAAAGTAATACACATTTGTAAATATCAATTTTTACCTCTATTAGATCATATTTATTTTGTGAATTTTATACAACCACAAAATGCTAGCTATTATTTAAATAAAATTTTGCTCAAGTTAAATATATTATTTTACAAATTTAATAAAGAATCTCAAATATTTATATTAAATGCCACCAGTCTTTAAAAATCAAATCATATGACCCTTTCTTTTCCCTCCCATGATCAATTAGGAATTTAATAATTAAATTAGGCTATCACATCGTATTCTAAATTGAATATGGTAAATGAATAATTTAGTATTTGACATTATTTTGGGCACACTAGAGAGTATACAGCCCTGTGCGGTGGCTCGCACCTGTAATCCCAGCTCCTCCTTGGGAGGCTAAGGTAGGAGGAATGCTTGAGGCCAGGAGTTGAGAATACTTCATGATTGTGTAGTTTTTACAGTTAATTTAACCAAAAGTAAGTAACTACTAACTATGTGGTAAAGGCCTGTGCTAGGTACAGAAGGGCCTTGAATAAGAAATCCACCGTCCTCAAGGTGTCTATGTTCTAGCAGAAGAAATAGAACAGGTACACAAATATCTCATGAGTGGTCTAGAAAAGTGATATGCAAGTTCAGAGAAATTTGCTAATGGAGTTTTTGGTGAAGCTTTCCAAGGGATGTCTTAATGAACTTGGCCTTAAAGGATATGTTTCACCTAGACAGATGAGCAAAGGAGGGAATTTCTGACAGAGAATAATATACGCCAACATTTCTCAACTAAGCTCTATGAAAACACTATTTCCAAGAGATGTTGAAGGATGTTCTGAGATAAAGGATGCTGTGGTCAAACAAGTCTGGGAAATCTATGTAAAAAAGAGGTAGACAGGTTTCTTCAATGTAAAATATCTGGGACCTTTAATATGTTAATGAGTACTATGAATCTCCAAGATGAGAATTTCATGTGTGCTCAATTTATTGGACTATGGAATGCTTTCCTCATTAACAACCTATTGGCACTTCTGTAACTAATATCCGGGAAATACTAGCAGAAGGGTAACTATGGAGATAGTAATTTCCAAATGTGAAGGGAGGAAAGGTGACTTAGCTGCAACAGAGAGGGTAGTTAGGGGAGTAGTCAGAGCCTAAGCTGCAAAGGGGAGATAAGGGAGGAAAGACCCATTCCAGAGGGTCTTCTTAAAATTCCTGGTAAGGAGATTTTATTTAATCCTGATTGCAACAGGTAGCAAGTGAGCATATTAAAGCCTGGAGTAACAATAATCAGGGAAGTGTTTCAGGAAGATTAATTTGCCACTGACATAAAGGATGAATTTGAGAAAGGAAAAAGTTAGGCAACAATTGTAATAGTTCAGTCAGGCTGTCGTAAGAGAGTAAACCTGAAGGTTTCTGGGTTTTGATGCAGAGTACTAGTACGAGTGAACATGAAGAAAGAACAGACATAAAACAGTGACAAGCTTAATCTGTCAGTGGGAGGGGCAGAAAAAAGGGAAAGAAAACTCCAGCTTCACCATCTTTATAATGGGTGGTAAAATTTAAATAGGAATGGACAACAAACTGCTTTAAGGAAAGAGAGAAAATCACAAAACTGGGTTTGATTTCAACATGCAACAGGACCATCCTATGGGGCTAGCTAATCAAGAGCTGGAATTAGAAGACAAACTCAAAAGACTTGGCACCTACTAAAAGGAGATATGTGAATGTATGATACTGAATGGAAAATTACAGCAAGAATATACAGAGAACAGAAAAGAGCAGAGGACAGAACATTGCGGAATGTCACCATCTGAGGATGAAAATATAAGGAGAAACTAAGTTCTCAAACATGTAGAAAAAGAAGTCTGAGAAAAAGAGAGGGAGGAAGAGAGAGAGAGAAAAATATTGATTTATTAAAAAATGATCAAATATTAGAGATAAGTAGTGCAGGTGAAGGGTAGGGAAAAGCCACTGGAATGGGTATTTTGGAGTTTGTTGGTAACTTTAGAAGTAATCCTTCATTAGACTGGTGGAAACAGATCTGGTCAATCCACAAACACCTACTGAGTACCCACTATGTTAGAACATCATATTCAATTTCTTAATTTTCATTTAAGACATAAAGTATATTGAGGAGAATACATAATCAGTTTGAAAGTTTAGATATCCTAATTGAAATTTTAAGTGTATATGGGACCTTTTCACCATAGGGAATGTAGGTGGAAATTTATTTGAGATTCAAAGAGATCTCAAGATGCTTTTGGGATAATTATAATCAAAGAACATTTCCACATTCTTTTTGAAATAGTCTGTATCCAATTTTTCAAATCATCATGAAAATTTCATCTCAAAAACACTTTTGCCTGTGTAATATATTATCTTAAAAATATTCAGGGTCATTTGAGCAACTAATGCTTTATTTTTTTCCAAGCATTAAAATGATTTATTGTCCTAGAATACAAACTCTGCAGAGTTATTTCAACGAAAATTTAAAACTGCCAAAACGTCTGCTTCTGGTCACATTTTTCCTTCTATCTAACAAGATAATTTTCTACCATCGAACTCACTGTGACATGACACAAAGTCTATATCTTCTTTCATTACCTGGGTTCGAAGTTGCTGGATTTCCGCTTCAAGTTCTTTGATTTTCTCATCTCTTTTTTGAAGCTCAGCTTGAGCTTCCTGACGAGCTGTGAATTCTTCATCGAACTGCAATGATCATCATGATAAACATACATAATAATAATGATCAACATAATATAATGATCAACATATATCATCACAATATAATGATCAACATAATAATCTAGTTTTGAGAAAGCTTTAAAGAACATTATGTTTTAAATAAATGAAGTCGTTGTTACTTAGTTGAATTCCTACATCACTCAGAAAATCACAGCTCATGATTATTTTCATAACAATTAAGTATCCCAGTAGAGGTGAGGTATTGCTTGCGGTGGTAGTGGTAGTAAAGAAATATGCCCCCTCCCCAAGGTAAGAAAACGCATTTTCACTTCTGAAAAAAAATAAAAAGACAAAAAGGTAGACTGAAAAGTCTCTCTTCACACATATTGGACAATTTTATTGTTTTGTTATTGAAAATTCAATTTTAGAATAATTTTTTAAAAATTTAATCCCATACCTTTTTATTTCTTTTTGAGACAGAGTGTCGCTCTTGTCGCCCAGGCTGCAGTGCAGTGGCAGGATCTCGGCTCTCTGCAGCCTCCGCCTCCCGGGTTCAAGCAATTCTCCCTCAGCCCCACAAGTAGCTGGGATTACAGGCATGTGCCACCATGCCTGGCTAATTTTTATGTTTTTAGTAAAGATGCGGTTTCAAAATGTTGGCCAGGCTGGTCTCGAACTCCTGACCTCAGGTGATCCACCTGCCTCAGCCTCCCAAAGTGCTGGGATTACAGGCGTGAGCCACCACGCATGGCCTCATCCCATACTTTTAAGTTTAATGAATTAGAAAATGAAATCTAAAAATAAATCATCAAGCAGTTTCAACTCCTTAACTATATTTCATCTTGAAAATAAATTGCACTTTTAGAATGCTCAAATGTATGCATAATAATACAAATTGGAATTGTTTCTATTACAGTCTTGGGTAGAATCCATAAAGCGGTACTTCACAAACTCTGACAGTAGAATGCAGTAATAGCAGTCTCATTCATATGGTTAACCAAAACATGTGTATAGCATGTTCTGAGAGGAAAAACTAGAGGTTAAAATACGGGGTGCTAAAGCAAAAGACTCTGAATGGTTAATATTCCTTACTGTATCCTGCCCTAGCCCTTACCTCAGAGAGGACTCTAAGCAGGCACAAACCTGCCTGCGTATTTACAGTGAATACTGCCTGGGTCTGGCTATAGAACATTTTACTTGCCCTTTATTGCCAATGTTGTTTCAAGTCAATTTAGAAGTCTATACATTATTCTAACAATGTTATTTCTGTTTCTAAAAGTGATACATTTTACTGTCCAAAACCATCTTAGAGTTTGTGGAACAATACAGAAGTATGTTCACTGTTAACAAATATTCATCTTCATAGTAGCTTTGACGTATGAAATTATAAAATGCCATTCTGAACTAAGTCTGAAGAAAGAGTGGGTGAGCAAACTGGATAATAATGATGTTTGGGTTGAACCTGAAATGCTTTTATTCATCTCTTCTTGAATCCCTAGAAAATGTCCCACAGATCCTGGTCCAAATCTTCTCTAATTTCTTTACATTTCAAACCCACTCCAGATCCTTGGAGTGAAGGATGCATATATCCTTCAGTCCATGACCTTGCTTCCTACTTCATTAAGAAGATGGATGTCCTCCAGTGTGAGCTTGTTTGCCTTTTCTACTATCCGTGTTCAGATTTATCTCAATCTATACTCCCATCCACACTTCCAAAGTTAGCTTCTCCTATGTGCTTCTAAATCATGGCACCTGCACAAGCACACTATACACAATTTTTCCTCTCTAAATGGTTTATTAGTATGTTGAAGGAGAGGCACACAATGTTTCTGCTTTTAATTTAAAATTACCTCAATCTGCAAACACAGCAAATAGGAATCACAGAAGCCTGAAATATGTGAGCTGGAAGAGGTCTTCTTACAAGTCCACTAATTTTATTCTTTCCTTTTAATGATGAAGAAACTAAGATCTAAAGAGAGTAAGTGGCTTACCCAAAGTCACAGCTAATTAGTGGAAAAGCTGAGATCAGATCTTACAACTACTGCCTCTCATTCTAGCACTTGTTAAAAATGACTTTATACTGCCTCTTAAAATGACCCAGAACAAGAGGATGCATGTAGCTAACCACTGGGAGACCATATATGTTTTCATTCTAAATGTTAGCGATGAAACTAAAGCATCAAACACTGAAATTTCTTTTCCATTGCTTCAGGACTCCTTTTTCCCTCATATATATGCTCACAAAAAAACTTTACCAGACAGATAATCACGATTGGCTCTAGTCTTATAGTGTCTAATCACAGTACTAGCCAAAAATGAAGGAGATTCTAAGATTTTTCAAAGGGAATTTTAAATGTGCTACTTAAAACGAGAACATTAGAAATATAAAGGTCTATTAATCAAAAAGCATGCATTTTCTTTCACCAATAAAAATGCCAGCTTCACACAAACATTTTATGCTCAAGCTCTTAAAATCTATTCTAGTAACTGAAAGAGCAAAGACATTTCTTCAGGTGCCCTGAAGTAACTTCTTCAGTAATACTCTATAATTTCTAGAGTGATAGCAAAAGTGATTATCTAATCTCCAAGGTAAGTCATAACATTGAAGAGACAGCAATATGTAAGCACAATCCTTCTGCCTGCACCCAAAAGCAGAGAAATACTATACTAACGCTTAATAGGCTCTAGAACAAAAAAAGAGAAACTTATGGTATGAGTTAATAAAATTATAGCTACGCTTCCATGAAACAAGGAAAAGACAAGCTTAGATCTAAATGAAATTCAGATATTCATAAAGCTGGCATTTACTCAAAGGCATTTATGACATTAACACAGAAAGAAAAGGGATCATCAGATTCTACCAGGCCTACAGGATGTAGCAGCATCACTTACAAAATGATAATTACAAAATTCAAAGAAGTTAAGTCTAAACAGAGAGGGAAAGAGAGTGAGAAAGAAAGAAACACTGCAACACGTTGTTGCTATCAATAGCACTGACATAAAAGACCATAACAGATAAGACCAGCTAAACATCTCACAGTTCTCCAAAGAGCTTCCTATTGCAAGTGACAGCTGCAGGAAAGCAATGGGAGAATTTATTTTGGTTGATTGCTTCCAACTGTACCCTTTCCGCAATGTAATTTTATTTCATTTATCACTTAAGTATAATGTGGCTAGTGCTTTTTTTTCCATAATGTATTAAATGTGATGAGGAGGGAACAATAGCAACCTTATCTTATAAGGCAATAAATCAATATTCCATGGCTATGTTTAAATCCAAAAATATAAAGTAACACATAACTGAAACATTTAGAAGGCCTCACCTTAATAAAGAAGGTAGAATACTGCTGTGATTAAATTATTAACCTAACCATTAGGGCTAATATTTTAGAAGCTTACCTTCTTTGAAAACTCTGCGGCTTTTTGTTCACTTTCTTCAACTTTTGCCTTGTTCACACAATAATCTATTAAGATTAACCAAAAGTGATTCATGAGATCACTAGACAAAAGATGTCTTCTAGTCTATAACTCTGCAATGCAGACTATCATTTCTATGTCAATTGTTACTAAATAGAAATTGACCTACACTGCATATAAAACATAAATACCATATATATTCTTTCTTTAGCATACTAACTGAAATCAATGATAGTACTGTAGAGGCACAAAACCAAGCATCCATAAATATATTCACTAAATTATTGTTTTTATAGGTATTCAATTATTTTTCAACTATAAAACACTTCAAAAAACTATAGTTTATTATGGGTGGAGAGGTGGCAAAGACTCCATGTTTAACATTAATAGTAAGATATGAATAGTCTTAGTTAGATTCAAAATTGTCCTACAAAAATGCTGGAGACAGAATAACATTCAATAATTCAGGCTTCTTCATGAAAAGATTTTCACTTAACTTCTGAGCTGGGGCAAAATGTATCATGTACATGAGGAAACAAACTTCAAACTTCTCAGGTCCAATCAAACACTTCAGAATATAAATAACTGAAGAACGATTTTTGGGAAATATTGTATCTCTCACTGTTTTATATATATAGAAACTCTATTCTGTATCTAGCCATTCCACACTTATTTATTTATCAAAAAGAAATAAAAACATATACTGGTACCCAGAATTGTATATGAATATTCACAGCAGTTTTATTTATCATAACCCCAAACTGGAAAGAACCTAAATAGCCATCAACAAGTGTATACATAAACAAACTGTGGTATATCCATATATTGGAATACTACTCAGTAATATAAAGGAATGAACTATTGATACATGCAATATAACAACATGAATGAATCTCAAAATAATTATGCTGAAGGCAACAAGATAGACAAAAAAAATATGCTGTATGTTTCTATTTAAAATAATTTTTTAAAATTCAACTAATGAGAGACACTATAAAATGTAACTAGTAACAGAGAGATCAGTCATATACTAGGATGGAAAAATGTGGTAGATATGTAAAGGAAGAACTAAAATGACAATGCAGAAACATTAGGGAGTAACAATTATGATTAGTACCTTGACTTTGATGATGGCTTTAAGTGTATATATTAATAGCAAAATTTATCAAATTGTATACCTTAAATATGGGTAGTTTTTATTACATTAAATGTACCTCAATAAAGCTGATTTTTGTTTTGTTCTTTTTTTTTTTTTTTTTTTTTTTTTTTTTTTTTTTTTTTTGTGTGGTTTAAACAAAACAAAGGGTGGCGAACCCGGCAAGTTT